>VDFB02335475.1:0-37283 GCA_007258455.2 Sequoia sempervirens
AAGCCCAAATCATGAGCAGTGTCATGCTACAGCTAATGCTACTCACACCCCTATATGATACTTCTTACAACTAATGATATAACATGCTAAGCAAACAGGGCCCCCATGCAAAGACTGTCCTACCCCATCCAATCGAGAATCCATATCCCCGGTGATCTAGAATTAGGACCCCAACACACCCCTATATGCTACTTCGTGCAACTAATGATATAACATGCCAAGCAAATAGGGCCCCCATGCAAAGACTGTCCTACCCCATCTAATCGGGAATCCATGTCCCCAGTGATCTAGAATTAGTACCCCAACAATCAACATGCATAACATGGCATCCCACCATGGGTAGTGCTCAGCTAGGTACTCCCACTGAATTTCATATCCCTCAACACCTAGGCTTGTCCCATCATCTACCTCATATAGCTTTGTCATGGCCTACACTCCCCAATATGGATCGTACACCCCCTGCTCTCCTCTTATCAGAATGTACAAAATCTAATACACATCCTCCAAAGTAGTGGTAGCCTCTCCCATCGACAAGTGGAAGGAATAGGCCTCTGAGTGCCATCTCTTGGCTAGAGTTATTATCAGCCCCCTATTAGCCTAGATAATGGGCATATAGGTGACTTAGTACAACCCCAGTTGTATCAATTGCCTTTGTTCCAGGTCCATCAATTGATCCCAAAATGCGTAAGTGGATGGTCTGAACTCCCATGTATAGATCAGTGGTAGTCGTTTCTGCACAGGCAGAAATGAGAGTCAGCACATTCTTGAAAAATCATTATGACCATCTATCTATCTAAACATAAGTAAAAAGTGAGCCTAAAACTAAGTCAACTCTGGTCAACCCTGGTCAAATTCAAATGTATCGTGTTGACTTCATTTGCATCGTGGTTTTGCATTTGTGTCATTTCATCCAACGTTTGTGTTACGATCTGGCACTTGTGTCGTTTTGACTCACAAATGTGTCATTTGCAATTGCTTGCATCTTAGTCTATCAAATGTGTCATTGACAAATCAAATGTGTTGCCTATCTTCACGTATGCATTGTAATCTTTCTAATGCATTGCTATACCTATCACTTGTGTTGCAATATTGCGAATGCATCTTGACATTTGGAAAATACATCACAACTAATTGTAAACCTATCAAGTCTGTGGTGTTTGCCTTGTGACGCATCAAATGCATTGAAAAGTGACCATGAATGTGGCTTACACGAACATATATGCATCACGGCGCATTTGTTGACATTCCTAAAAACTCTAAAAAATGCACAAAAAATGATAAAATTACAAAGTGGGTATGGGGTACTTACCGATGCCTCTACGCCCTTTGGCCATCTGAAGGTCTGGATGATGTATCTGCGATGCTCCATCACTGGAATCACCATCTTCGTGCGCGATCTCCTAGCTCTAAGCTCTCCAAATTTACAAGTGTGAATGTGAAAACGAATTGACTTTTACCTATTTTCAGCCTATTTATAGGGTCAAAGTGGGATTTTCTTCAAAAAATTATTACTGGAGACTCTTTTGACCAACTTTGGCCAACCTTTTTCTGCCTTAAATATGTCAAAATCTGAAACTGCTTGTGTCGTTGCTTTTTTGGTCATCAAATTAGCTTGTCGGGACACTTTCCAAATTTTTTATCACTGGGCCAAAATTTGCAAATTTTCCTGAGGGGGCATAGATACTTTGTACCTTCGTTGGGGCATATTTTTCACTGAATTTTCTTTGTTACAATGCGACAAGCTGCATTATGACAGACGGGAAAAATGTAGACACATAAAAATAACATAGGCCTGCAAGCTCTATTTTCGCCACTTTCCTCCTAGCATAATTAAAATATTTAATTATGTCATTTGGTCCACTTTCAACTATGAATTAAATAATCATTTAATTAATTCATATCTTTTATTCCCCTTGATTATTTAATAAATAAATTTAAATGTGTCGCTAATTCTCTAATGTCTTTCCATAATTAAATAAATTCCTAAATTTATTTAATTATCTTGGTCCATTAATTCTTCTGATTTATTTAAATAAATAAATTTTATTTATTTATTTAAATACGTCATTAATTTCTAAATTCTTCTCATAATTAAATAAATACTTTAATTTATTTAATTATTTTCCACCTTGGCATTTTTCCCACTTTAAATAAAATTATTTATTTAAAATGGTCCCACTTTCTAATTTCCCCTCTTTTAGTAAATAATTCAAATTACTTATTTACTGTCACATAACCCCACCTTTTTGAACTAAATTAATTTTTAATCCAAAATAGTATTTTCCTCCATAAATCAAGTAATTTCTAATATTATTTGATTTTCCAGCTACCCCATTTTTTGTGCCTATCTTATCTCCTTGTCACATGCATTTTCATCCCTTGATTTGATTTTCTCAAATTAAATCTTGTCCACTCATTTTAAATTTGACCTAATGTTGCCCTAACCCTAATTGTGAGTTGCCATATTGAATCTTGTCTATTGATTCTAGGGCATTTTTCAACTTTTAATCTTGGTCATTCATCCAAAATTGCATCTTCTATAAAAAGGAAATTTTGCTCTCATTTTCTCACCTTTTTTTAGGCACTTTTGACATCTTAGCATTTTGGCATCTGGGCATTTTGGCATACTTTAGGCATACTTTAGTCATTGCTTACTAGTTGCATAGTTGCATAGTGTAGTTGTTGCCATATGGCTTCTAGTGTTGCCATTGATGGCAACCTAAGTCATTATTCTAGTCCACAGTTCAGAACTTGTTCATACCAGTAGGCAGAGTGAAGAACAAAGTGTTACTAGAAGTAAGAATGAAGAACATGGTATACGGTTAAAGTTTAGTATGTCGATCTGTATGCTTCACCGGATTATCATTTTGAGTTGTGGATCTTGGGGAAGATTGTTAAACATCTATTTTATCTTATTGTTAAGCTTTTGTGTTGTCGCATTAATCAGTGTATGAGCTAGGAGATCCGGTAAGATGATTTTTTTATCTATTTGCTCAAGGTGGCCGACTTGGTGTATGTAGCATGTTGTAGATGTATAAGGAGTAATTTTTTAAGTGTTTCTTTTGTTTGAAAAAAATTTTGGGTCCTAGCTATGCATTAGCCAACTTTGGTGGGTGTGCATCATTTATCAAATATGGATTGCGTTGACAGTTGGAAAACATTTTTATTTTGATGAAGCCAACATGAAGCGATTGAAATCTTGGTAGTGGATATATATATATGAGATCAGTAATTCATTTTTATGTGTGAGAGAAGATGGATGTAATGGTGTGAAAAGTAGAGCAAATGTGTGTGCGAATATCAGAAGATCAGCTGAGCAAATTTCGCTTGTGCATAAGAGGTTTTTGTAAAGCAAACTAGGGAAAAGCATAAAGAAGTGAAAAATTAGTTAGAAGGCCCAAAATCTGATCAATGAGATTAATTGGAACTGTAATCAAGAATTTGTAGATGTTATCCTCTCAGTTCAACTTTTTTCCTAATCCAAAAATATTGTAAGGCAGTGAGTCTTCCTTCTTTTGAGCAGTGAGCTCTAGGCAGTGTGCATGAATGCATGTGCATTCCCCTTTTTCTTCATACTTTTAACAGAGTATAACTTTTTGGATTAACCTCTACCGTGGTTTTTCCCCTAATAGGGTTTCCACATAAAAATATTGGTGTTAGGGTGTTTTGCTTGTTTCCTTCTTGTGCTTGCATCTTTACTTCTGATTAAACGTTGTAAATGGTTTAAGATCTGGAATGAAACTTAAATATTGTTAAACATTGATTCACCCCCCTCTTAGTGTTCCCTAAGTCCAACAATTGGTATCAGAGCATTGGTTCCTCTGCATAAGTTTAACAGCTTGAGGTGGATCTTGGAATGCAATGGACTCTGGTGGTCTTCAACAGCAGATTTTGGTGGCACTTGATGATCTTGATCAGTCTAAAGAAAAAGTCCTAGAATTAAAAGCAAATCTTGAGGATGCTGAAAAATTCATTCAGTTGTTGAAGGATAAAATCAATTATTCAAGAGAAAAGAGGAAGGAACTATGTGATCAGCTGAAGCAAAAAGAAAGTAAAAGCCTTGAAGATGTTTAATTGAATCAGACCCTAAAATAAATAACTGAAGAATGTGAAAAGCTTGCTAGAAACAATGTTGCTCTGAAGCTTGAGATGGAATCTATGGCAATGAAGCTAACTTAGGAGAGTGAAGAAAGAAAGAAGAATGAGGATAATCTAGTCCAGTACCTAAAAGAAAAATATAAAGAATGCAACAGAGTAAATAGTGGATTCATTTAGCTAGAGATTGAAATACAATAATCTAGAAATAATGAACAAGAGCTTGAAAGACAGATAGTTATTCTCAGAGATGAACTCACTACTGCAAATGAATACAAGGAGAAGTTAAAGATCAATTCTACTAAGCTTGATGATCTAACTAAAGGACAGAAGGATCCAAATGACAAGCGAGGTCTTTGATATGAAAAGGGAGAATGCTCTGGATTTGAATATAAGGTTTCTAGACAAACAAATCAGATAAACAAAAGCAGAAGGTATTCGGTAAGACAACCTAATGCTCAGAAGTTTAATGGTCACTATTTTTCCTATAATAAATTTGGTCATATGGCTTCTTAGTGTAGAAGTAAAATAAATTCAAGCAAACCATCATTCTCAGGTCAGTGCTTTAATTGTGATAAGTTTGGTCACAAGTCAAATGAATGCATACATGTGATGAACAACCTTCATAGAGATGTCAGATGCTTTACATACAATAGATTTGGGGATATTTCTAATCAATGTAGATCAAAAGGAAATCAATGGAATGAATGGTCTAGACAAAGAAATCATGTGTGTTACAATTGCAGCAGATTTGGTCACATTGCAAGATTTTGCAACAACAGAAACATGGATAGAAGAGGTCTGGTATACAAAGGAAGAATTTCATAGAAAGATGATAAAGGAAAATGGAAAGTTACTGTGGAAGAGAGAAGAGATCAGATGAAGAAAACATGGGTAAGGAAAATTTATTTTTTGATGAAGGAAATAAGCCCGCACTAGAATCTACTTTTGGTAATTCCTTTGAAAATTGATCTTAGGCCATTGGCCTAGGGGGAGTTTTTCAAGAAAATCCTTTGTCCCCCTATCTAAAGTTGGCACCGAAATGTAGGAATTTTTCAAAAATTGTGATATTGGTTTACAAGTGTATTGGTGGACACTTGTATAGAAGTTTGAAAAGTAGAAGGTCTACAATTGAATACTTCTTTTGTTGTCTAAGAAAGCAGAGTACCCAAAACAAGAGACTGAGAAAGCAAAATACCCAAAACACCTAGGGCAAAAAATTTAATGTGGTAAAAAGGTTAGGTGTGCGAGTTATAAAAGAGTATTTGGAACCCTCATTTGTCACTATGCATTGAAGAAGAATAGAAGAAGAGTCTGTGCGGAAAAATTTCAAAGGAATCAAGTCAATTCGGCGGTGAATTCATCAGGTATTTCAGTTGCTTGTTAAATTCTCACTCAATTTGGTGCTCAATAGAGACTTGTTTGGCATGATAAGGAAAATGATGCAAATCAAAGGAATGATGAATTTAGATGAATATAGAAGTGAAAATATTAGGGAGGTGAAAAATTTGTTGTCGGTCGATGAATTGAAATGGCTTGAAGGTGTGAAACACAAAAGTTTGGACATTTAGAGTGAATTTCCATACTTTAACAATGCGGAAGTCATTAGGTTTATCTTGAACAGACTGGATGATGAAATTCTAACTCTAGATAAACCCTATCTCATTTCAAAAGAGGTAATCAAGAATTTAACTCGATTATGCAATGTTGGGGATATTTCAAAAAAGAAGTCGATTCAGAACAAGGAAGTTGAAACCCTAACAGAAGTAACTGGAGATCAGAGGGCATTGATAATTTTGATGATCAAAGATTTGATAACAAGGTACATTGTACATGGAATCTGATACAAAATATTTTTCAGAAACAAGGAAGGCACAACTTCGGCAAGCATAGTTTACATCTCTCACAAAATGATAATGGAGGATGAATATTTTGATCTATGTGGATTGATAAAAGATCAATTGATGGAAAATGTGCAACTAACAAGGGAGGCAGATTACCCTTTTAGGTTTGGTAGATTGTTCATATGTCTTGTGATGTATTTTCTGAATTGCTTGTGATGTAGGAGCATCCATGGCTCAATGCAATCCTGTGTCAACATGAATATGTCATTTTTGAATTTTTGCAATTTTGGTGTGTTGAATTTCATGTTTGAATATTGAAATTCATATTTTGGTGTGGGAATAATTATCTTGTGATGTGGGGAAATTAAATTTGAATTTGGTTCTAATTTAGGTCAAATTAATGAAGAGAAATAATGGAGAATATGCTTTAAATTTGAAAAAGCAGAAAAAAGCAAAGATAAGTGTTGGTTTTTTTTGGAGCATTAAATCAATTTGTAACTCATAATTTGAATTCTCCCAACTCCTAAAAAATAGGAAACCTGGAGGTGGGCACCCAAGTTGTGGATTCTACTTTTTTTTCTTTATTTGGGAAAGCATTAAAGTCATTTAAAAGCCATATTTCATTTTGGCTAAGTCTAGGAGATTTAAAACAAATATTTTATGTATATTTCAATATTTACGTGGATTTTATTTACTTTCTGGGGGTGGAGGTATTGATTTCCTAGAGATTCTTTGGAATGAAAGCAAAATGAGATTGAAATTCATTGAAATTACATTTTAGGAGAGCAAGATGGAATAAAATTGAATTTCATTCATTATTTTGGGGGGTTTTTCACAGAAAAACATAGAGAAGAGAAGGAAGGCATGGATTACCTATAGAAGGCCATATATTTGAGGTTTTGATGGATTTTTGGGTGTTGGTAGAGGAAAATTCAACACAAGACTATACAGATTAAAGACATCATTTGTGCAGGGTGTTTTGAAGTTACAAGTGTTGGTGAAAGAATTGACTCCAAACTTTGGTTGTTGTTGCAAATCAGATTGTAGATTTTTTCCAGGGGTTCAGATGGCTTGTTATAGCCTCTTCCATGATTGGTTTGTAATAGGATAATTTCCCTTCTTTTAATTCAAAAATTTACCAGTTGCATATTGCAAGTTGGACTAGCAATTATTTTCCAAGTTTCTCTATATGTTGTTGGTTGAATTTTATGAGCTTTTTAAATATAAATTGTAGAAAAATAATTTTAGTTTAATTATCTCATGCATTAGATTGCCACAGATCAGTGATGTTGTATGGAAAAAGAATGAACCGGTTTGCAAGCATATTTTTGAACATTCTAATGCTTTGGGAAATTGTAAGCAAGTATATGCAAATTTCTTCAAAGAATTGATAGGGTTTGGATAAATTAGCATTCCCATTCTAGTAAAAGCACTTTAGGTTGGATCCTCTTCCGGTGAGATGAAGAAGAAGAAGAAAAGAGCTCAAGAGATTGCTAAGTGCACTCGTCTGACACATAAGACTCCAAAAATTGAAGGAAAAGGAAAAGATCTAGTGATTGTGGACATACCAGATGAGGAATATGATGAGTACACTCCAAGGGGAGAACCAGATGTAGTAATGGCTAAAGGAAGCGAAGAAGAAGGTGTTTTATCCAAAGTAAAGTTACTAGAGCTTATTTAGGAGAAAGATGGGATGCAGAAAATTGTTGTCATATGGTCTGAGAGACCCTCATGTGAGCAAGACCTGATCGAGAGTACACTGAGTAATTATTTTGTGCACAATAACATTGGTTTGGAAATTTTTTGGAATGTGTTTCTTGAAGAGATTATCAAATGCATTAAGGATGCCATGCTCTCTGAGTCACAGGACAAGAAAGAGGGAGAAATAATTTTACATCTAAAGGAGAAATTTGGGATATCCCTTACCAAGCTAAAAAGGAAAATGAACGTGCTGAGGCAATGCATAAATACAAAAAATAACATCTACAACTATTGTCTTCATTGGCCTCATGTAGTTGGGAAATACAAAGATAAGTTGGAGCAAATTGAAACTGAGATGAACAAAATAGGTCAAGATTACAACATGTTTCAGGATCAAGATGGTGCAGTCAAGAAAAGGATTAAAGAATTATAGTCTGAGCATGCAAAATTTCAGTTCACTAGAAACAACCTTGTGGACACTTTTTGGAAAGTAAAGGATTTAACTGAATGCAGGTTGGAGCAGTTAATTGAAGTTATGAGGAAAGGAGAGAAATCAAAAGAGGCAATCACAATTTTGGAATCTCTCATCCAGATTATCAACCGGACATCAGAGAACAATAGTTTGATCTTAATCATTTGGATTTCAGTGGAAGCTTGGAAGAAATTTCTTCCAAAAATAAAAGATAAGTACAAGATAATTTTATGACTCGAGTAGCAGTTGTATTTCTTCAAATTTTGATCAATTTTTTGAAAGGGAGAGAGAGTGTAGTGAAAAATGTGTTTTTCATTGATGTCAAAGGGGGAGAGAGAGAAGTTAAAAATGTCTTATCGCTCTAAGGGGGAGTTGTGTTTTGAAATTTTGAAATTTGGTAGCATTATCATATTGGTTATGACACTTAGTCATTTTTCACTAAGTGTTGCCATCAATGCCAAAAGGGGAGATTGTTGGCATATGGCTTCTAGTGTTGTCATTGATGGAAACCTAAGTCATTATTCAGGTCTGTAGATCAAAACTTGTTCATACGGACAGGAAAAGTGAAGAACAGAGTGTTACAAGAAGTAAGAATGAAGAATAGGGTATAGGGTTAAAGTTTAGTATGTCAATTTTTATGCTTCACTGGATTATCATTTACAGTTGTCGATCTCGAGGAAGATTTTTAAGCATCTATTTTATCTTATTTTTAATCTTTTTTGTTGTATTAATTGGTGTATGAGCTAGGAGATCCGACAAGATGATTTTTCTATCTATTTGCTCAAGGTAGTCGACTTGGTCTATGTAGCATGTCGCAGATGTATAAGGAGTAATTTTTTAAGTCTTTCTTGTGTTGGACATTTTTTTTTGGGTGCTATCTATCCATTAGTCGGCTCTAGTGGGTGTGCATCATATATCAAATATGGATTGAGCCGACAGTTGGAAAACATTTTTATTTTAATGAAGCCGACATGAAGCAATTGAAATCTTGGTAGTGGATATATATATATATATATGAGATCGGTAATTCATTTTGATGTGTTAGAGAAGATGGATGTAATGGTGTGAAGAGTGGAGTAGATGTGTGTGCGAATATCATAAGATCAGCTGAGTGAATTTTTCTTGTGTAGAAGAGGTTTTTGTAAAGCAAACTAGGGCAGAGTAGAAAGAAGTGCAAAATTAGTCAGAAGGCCTAGAATCTGATCAATGAGCTTAATTGGAACTGTAATCAAGAATTTGTAGATGCTATCCTCTCAGTTCAATTTTTTTTTGTAATCCTAATATATTGTAAAGCAATGAGCCTTCCTTCTTTTGAGTAGTAAGCTTTAGGCAATGTGCCTGAATGCATGTGCATTCCCCTTTTTCTTCATACTTTTAACAGAGTATAAAATTTTGGATTAACCTCCACCATGGTGTTTCCCCTAATAGGGTTTCCACATAAAAATCTTGGCGTTATGGTGTTTTGATTGTTTCCTTCTTGTGCTTGCATCTTTACTTCTGATTAAATGTTGTAAATGGTTTAAGATCTAGAATGAAATTTAAATATTGTTGAACACTGATTCACCCCCCCTCTCAGTGTTCCCTAAGTCCAACAATAGCATTTTGATTAAAATCATTCAACATTTGCTTTAGCCTTGGCATAGTCATAGGTTGCTCACACAAAATCTAAGGGAAAACTACATATTGCAGCAAATAGAGAAGGTTTAATGGAGGAAAATCATGGAGTTTGAAGACATAAGGTGATATCTCTCTTTGTTTTCATGTTATTTTCTTCTTTTTGCTTCATTATTTATTTTGGGCTTCATTTATTTATGCACTAATCTACTAACCTAGAAATTTCCCTTAGTTACAATAATGTCTTTAGGCATAGAGATTTGCACCTCTGCTCCATTGCAAATGTTGTTATGATAATACATATTCCCTCTAATATTAGGTTATTGATGTCATATTTTATGGATATCCCAAGTGCAAAAGTAATATAAATGAGATTGAAGAGAGTTGAAACATTTAGCTTGAATCTTAAAGTTGGTAAGTATGGAACGTTAAATGAAAACATATCACAAACATTCCCTACAATTGTGATGCATTATGGTAATTTTAACTTCTACCTTACTTGATCAACTATGGGAAACAACGCACAATGAAAATCATTATCCCAAACTTTTGGCATATCTCCTTAGCAAGCCAAGAAACACCTCAAGTGCACAACTTCTTACTTCAATTTGAGGATCAGAAGTTAGATCTAAAATACTTGTGAACATTAGGAATCAACAATGTTATTGTTGATGGTGGTTTTAGCACAACCAACTTCAATTAGAACAATAGATCACTCTACTTCTATTGAAAAGTAGGGAATCATGTACTTCAAGGTTCCTTTCTTAGTCAGGTCTTGGCCATGTGGGTTGGTTAAGTGGCCTATGTGATTTTTTTACAAGGTGGGCTTTGCTTTTAATTCAATTCCAAATGTAGATAATCCTTTTGACATTCAAATTTATATCACAAATTAATATTTCAAAACTTCAAAAGTATAAATTTGGCATTTTTACTCATTTCATGGAAAATTTAATTGTAGATCTGACAAATATTATGACCTATCCGCAAATTTAGATTCTATTATAATTTATCTATAAAGAAAATTCAAAATATTTAAAGGGTTCGAGAAGATTCTAAGCTATTTTTTGGACAATGATAAACACATTTAATTCCTCGTATATGAAAGTTTAGATGAGATCATAAACGAATCATGCAATGATTAATATTTCATATGATCATTCACACTACAGATGCAAGATTCTAGGTAAATCACATTAACAATTTTTGCAAATTGAATGCAATCAAAATCACCATATTTCATGCATAGATCTTGAGACACAATTCTATAAAATTCAATTTAAATCAAATATCTCACCAATTTGTTCACTTTATAGAAATTAAAATTAGAATATCAATACCATGATTAGAGTATTAGAGCATAAAACAAGAATGATCCTTTGATTAATGTCAAAATTGTAAAAATTACAAAACAAGTAGAAAATCCATACTGTGTCTATGATCATTGTATTCTCTAGTTGAAAAAACTAATAAGCTAAAATCAACCCAAGTGGAGGAATATATACACTCTTGGTCGCTCTAGCGTTTATGATCTAAAAGAAATTAACCAAAACTCTAAAAGTTATACCTAAGTCTAAGAAAAGCTTAATTGAATGTTTGAAAGCTAAGTGAGCACTTAAAATGCCACTTTATAAAATATCAATTAGAGTTGATTTATTACAACAAGAAATAATAATAAAATAGAATAATAAGTAAATTTGTATTCGTAAATTATCATTCCAACTCTAAATAATGCTCTAAGAAAGTGTTGATCGCTTTAGTTAGATCATTCACATTTGGCCCCTTGTGATATTTTATCTTTATTCTTTGAGAGAAAGTTGACTGCTCTAAATTCTCCTATTTAACACTCCAATTTTTCAAGTTCTTTGAATTTCTAGATTAGCAACCTTGAATTTTACCATTTTTTGAATTTATTCTTCTAAAATTGATTAATGTAACGAATCTTTGAATTCCATACTGATCCTTGAAGTTAGACGTAACAATGTTGCAATCTCCCGAAATGTGCAAGAGAGGTCTTCAATGAACTCTATTCTAATCACGGCAAAATATGTTGGTCTTCTACTTTTATTCAACTTGGTTTTACAATTTTTAAGTTTTTCACTCTCAAACTAACTTTCTTTTAACCATTCATTTGACAAGTCCTAATCTTTTCCATCAAAAATAAATACTTGATCCAATTCTTCTAATTGAATATCTACTATTTTTATAAAATGGAGACATAACCTTTCCACAATAGAATATCTTCATCAACTTTTGATTCCATCTCATGAGATAATCTTGCCTCATCACTAATAATGTGATAGGATCTTAATTCTTTCTTGATTACCCTACTTGCAAGGGCTTGCAATCTTTCTTTCCATTCTGCAAAAGCTAGCATGACACCTGTGGGTCCGCGTGTTGCACCTCTTTATTCAATGTTTCTACTAGTGTAGGAGCATGTGTAGTTGAACCTACATGTCCCACCAAATGGTTGATGTAGGAAATTATTTTTCCTACTTGATCCTTTAGTTCTTCTTTAGTATTTTCATCATTTTTCATTCACTCAAGTATTATTCAAACAACTAATTGTAGAGTTTGCTTCTCTTCTTCCCTGGTCTGAGTACCTAAGTTTACTTGTTGAATATTATTATCACTAAGCATCGTTTGTGCTTTTGGTTTTTCCACCATGGTTATAGAAACTTGGGATATCATGTCACCCTTCTCATCTACTGTGATAGGAAAGATTCTTATATCTCTCTTCTTAGTGGGCTAAGCTTTATATATATACCTCTACTAAACCAAAAAAATTATTCCTCTTAGACATAAGTCCTTGTCGTCTTTTGCATAGTATGATTGATCCAAACTGGAAGGCTTGAATTTTTTGTATATGGAGATTGATTAAGAAAAGGGAGTGGATTCACTCTTATATTTTCAATGTGGGGGGATTACTATTGAGTTTGGTCTTCACATTGAAGAGGTTATTCTCATGTTGATGTATCTCAATTATTTTCTCTTTGAACTTAATCTACTTGGTTACCCTCTCCCTCAAGTTTAATTACTTGTCCATAATGAGGTGATGAATAAATTGGTACATGAGTCAAGGGATAATCATGAAGTAGAGAATGGGGAGGTAAAGGAATAGAAGATGGTTTTGGTGGACCAGGAACTGGTGGCGAAGAAGGAAGAAGAGGAGAAAATAATGGCTCATCCTTAGTTTGAGGAGGAGATGGTGGTGGTGAAGGATTATGGGGTGGTTCCTCTATTAGAGAAGAGGAATGGGATAGAGATGAGGAAGAATATTAAGATGGAGATAAAGGTGGGGATGGAGGAGTAGGATAAAGTCTATTTCTATTCTTTCTTAGGAGATAAAAATATTCCTTTTATTATTCATCTTCATTAGATTCAATAACCATTGGATTTTTAATCCTATTTCTCTTTGGGGTATTAGTTTTGGTTTCTCTATTGTCCCTTTTTTCTCCAACTACTATTTTGTGTGGAGCTTGATCAATCTCCAAGTGGGAGATTGTTGGTATTTGGTGTTTGATCATACAAATATTGTACACTCTTAATGTATCCTCATCGGGGTTCAGGGGCGGTAGCCCCAAACAGCGGGGGTTTGAGGGTGGCAACCCTCGATAGGCGCAATCCCCCAAAAAAAATTCCATTAACTCGTCAAGGTTTTCCCTCTAACACCTCAAATGAAAAATAACCTTGTAAAACCCTAATTCTAGAAGGTTCCAAAAATATTGTTATGAGTGGTTGGGATGTATGATGTGGTTGTGTGTTAGCGAGATTGTAATTTGTTTTGCATTGGATAATAAAATCATTGGGTGGTTGAGTTTCGGTGGATGTAGCCCATATTGTGTGAACCACATTAAATTTCTATGTTGATCTCTTTTGCGTTATTCTTCATTGTTATTTCTAGGCTATTTAATCTACATATAATTGTTAATGTTTATTTCTCCAATCTACCTAAACCCTAACAACTACAACACTAGAAGACTATCATGTTTTCTTTCTTTGTTCCTAAGCCTTGGGATATGGCTAAAGCATTGGATACGGTGCCTCCAACCACATATTTGATCCAATAATCACATTTATTCTTATATTATCAATGGAAGCATCTTTTGGGATCATCTAATTCATTGTATCTAATGGTTGATTGAAGATCCATTTCGTGTTATATGTTATATGCAGTACCTTTCCATCATCTTCTAGCTCATTAGCTAATTTTCCAAAATCTCCTACCCTCATGATGTATAAGGATAGTCTACACTAGTCCTTAATTCTAACCTCATGTTCATCTAAATAGTTTTCCCAATAGACCTCTAGAGAAATCTCATGCTAATAGTATGCCCCTATTATTGGACCAATCTTCCCATTATGATTAAATATTTATCTCATGTCTCTAAACAAATCCATGGTTAAAGGAGCCATTTCAACCTTTGTTGTCTTGGTTATTTACATTTCAGAACAAGAATGTACTCCAATATTAGTAGGGAATACATAACCTTAATTATGATTGTTCCCAATCAATGTATGAACTTCTGCAATCTATCTACATAGTTCAAACAAAATCATCTTATCACTTGGGTAATTGGATAATTCATAGGGTTCTTTGTGGAAATTTTCCACCATGATGTAAGTTAATGTTGTGAATTGGTTGTACCAATTCCCCTAGTTCTTAAACTTAGAAGTTGCTTCCATTGATAACCTTTAAGAAAATTATTTTCTAAACCTCAAATTATTGCAAAAATAAAGGCATCATTGACCAAACAAGAAAATCTATCTAGGGATAATGATGGTAAACTTTAGTTTCTCCCATCTGCAAGGAACTCACTCTCCTCGGTAGTGGAAAATTGTCCTAGTAAGCCAATAGATACACCAAGTATGATGTCATGTAAAACTTGGTGCTTTCCAACACTTCACTCAATTGCTCATGTATATTATCACTAATTATTGTTCCCTAGCCAATTATTTTTTCATCTTCTATCTTCAAGATATAATAGCACATCCAAGGATGAAACTCCTTGGCATAGAGATAGCTCTATATCCTACTTAATAGTGTCATGAAAGGCATCTTCCTTGAATTCACTTCTATGTTGCACTTTGGCCACCTTCTATGAATATTCATGGGGTGAGGAGGGGGTTAATTTTTATGAAGTCTATGGTCTACTTTATTTTTTATCATACTACCTCAAACCATTTTACATGGTGACTTCATCATATCTAGCAAAGTTTGAAAGTACAAATTTACTCTTTTAACCATCTCAAAACTAATATTTAAAACCACTTCCCTTGACGGGCCAAATATCTTGCTATGTTTCTTATTATAATGTTTGACACATGTTAGTATGAGTTCTTATGATTGCATTGATACTCGAAAAGCAATTGCTTCCACTAATCTTGAAATTTCCAAGGCTCGAGCTAAGTTTTTCCTATCTCCTCTATGTACCCTCTTCAATAATTTTGTAATGTTCACATGCTCAAGGTCTATATTTTCAATATCATTGTATGGAGAGAACATTTTTTAAAGAGGGTGATAACCTTTGAAATTGTACATCATCTTTTCTTTGTCACCTTGCATATTTCCTACAAATTTCAAACATATATCATGATTAGGTTTTATTAAATAAAGACATGAAATTTCATAAATATATTACTTCAAGTTCATACTCAATCAAAATTCAAACAAGCTTCATTATTGGGTTTTGGGATTCAACCATATCTCATGTCCATTGATGCAAAATCTTAGAATCCATACTTAAGTAAATTTAACAATCATGTTGGTTATTACATTT
Source organism: Sequoia sempervirens (assembly GCA_007258455.2). Classification (NCBI taxonomy): domain Eukaryota; kingdom Viridiplantae; phylum Streptophyta; class Pinopsida; order Cupressales; family Cupressaceae; genus Sequoia; species Sequoia sempervirens. Next base: position 15,504 of record VDFB02335475.1, read on the forward strand.
CAGGCATACCTCTTATTGTATTCCTCACAAAGATTTTAAATAGAAGACTCTTGATCCCTTGATTCCATATAGTAATATACAATATTATTAGTTGAGGATTAGGTATCCAAAATACTTTATGGCTCATACCTAAAAAACTAGCTAGCACAACATTACCTGCCAACCCAATGTTTCTTTGGCATAGGATATCGAGGATCGAGGATTCTATCTTACCACTTTAATCTTGTTGATGATAGCTTTATTTTTTAATAAAATACCACTTAATATATGTCAAAGATCAGGATTCATGACCATCTCTTAATTCATTTTTCAAAGATAGGTAGATGTGAGGGTGGAAGCCTGATTATTGATGGTAAAAATACTTTAACTTTTTGAGAAAGGTGTCAAAGAATGGGGATCAGGAAGGATTTGATATGCATACCACTAGTGGTATCATGGTGAGGTAGACAATCCCAAACATTAATGTCGAAAATTCTTTACTAATTATAGGTTGAGAATTTGGGGATCGGGAGTCAGGGATGACTTGTAACCTTAATCCAAAATGGATTAGAAGCTATCATTAAATTTTGAAAACCAAAATGCAAAGAAATTAGGTATTTTTAGTATGTAAGATATTGGGAATCATTTATTGGGTATAACCTGATACATGTACTCAAAATAGTCATATGGTAACATATAATCCTAATCTCCTTCACTCAAAATACTTAGTTAATATCAAAAATAAGGTATTGGGAGATTGGGTATCAAGAATCAAGAATCATCTGTAACATAACCTTTATGTCCAATTAGTATTAAGTCATTAAATGGTTCAATGCTTTGATGAAGTTTTGTGATGTAGCCATAAACAACCTCGATTAGTGAATTGGGACTAAAGAGGATTCGATAAGGCCCAAAATTGAAAACAAAAATGATGAAAAAATCAAAGAAAACAAGATGCACAAAGGGCCAAATCAAATCTGAGAAGGAAAAACAAGACAAACAACATATATAATGAAACAAAGGTAACAAAAATAAGAAAAACCAACAAGGGGAAAGCCACATGCAACAAAACACAACACCATTAACCTAAATCAAAGGCATTAAAACCCTACCTGGTAACATTTATGAAAGTGAGAAAACATAGGGGAGACGCCAATGAACACAAGCACAAACACCAACATGAACATAAACACTAGCACATGCACCAAAGCAAACCTAGAGGAAAGAGAACCAAACACAATGAAAGAACACACACACAGAGCACACAAACATTTAAATAAAAAGAGAAATGTGACTATTGAAATGCATTATTTAAACCATAAAAACCCTACCCAATATGTATGCCAAATCTTTCCATTAATGAATGTAAAAGTAGTAAATGTTATTTCCAATGGTAGGTGAGTTTGAAAAGACAACTTCTCTCCAAGAATTGAAGATCAAACTTGGATCTTTAGGTATGTTATAAAGATGAACCATGTCTGATAGTAATGATCCCATGGGAAGACATTGAGGATTGGAGCTGACATGAATGTCATTCCTAGAAGGAAAATGTTGAAAATACAACAATGAAAAAAAAAGAAATATAGATATTCTCTTTTGGGCAAGCCAAAAATAGGGTGTGAGTGCACAAGCACAAAAAATAGAAACCAAAAAAAATGCTCCTAGTATTTCATCACAAACCTCCTAAAGATTAGGTCTTGGGAATTATTATTTCTCATTGCAACTAAAATATTTTAAATTGGTTAATACCAAAGTGTTGTAGACATTCCCCATGGAATACTTCAATCTCATAATATTTTCATATTATTCATTCCTTAAAAATACAAGGATAAGAAATAATAGTGGGAGGCTTGATGTAAGGCTAATGGTTCAATTATGCCCTTTCCCTAATCAAGGGTTCATTAGATTATGTTATGCAATTAAGGGGACATGATTGGTGTGACCTAGGTGTATCTCTACTATTAGTAAGACATTCATATCCCTAATAGAGATACCTCTAACTTCTTCAAGCATAGATATATTTCCAACCAAGTTTCTATAGACCTAGTAGAGATTGCTTGAATCACTCAAAAATTGAGTTCTTGAGTTCAATATAATTTTAATATTAATTCTCAAGATTTACACCTAATTATGGGCTCAAAATCACAATGGTCATTGGAAAGGGACATAATTTTTAAGTTTTCAACTTAACAAAAACCATCATTGGTTTGACCTCAACACATGCAATGATTGTTTAGTGATTATGTATGTAGGATTTCAAGTAGACCAATCAAAAATTTTGTGAAATTTGAAACTAGATAACAATCCCTTCAAGGTTTAATGGTAAATAAATAAACGTAAAACTCAAATTCGTAGTAATTTTTATAAGGAAATATCAATAACATACTTTATTGATTGCCAAATAAACCCTTTACTTCAAATTGGCATTAGAAAAAATGCTCACACAAAAATAGAACAAGAAAAAAATCCCCACATGACACAAACTAGATAGAAAAGAAAAGTGAAGGAAAATAAAAGGGGATAGAAAAAGGCACAAAAATGAAAACATAGAAGACACTGAGATTATGGATGCATAGTCCCTGAAGCTCCAAAATAATAAATGGAGGACCCTTTCTAGGAAAGATAATCAACCACACATAAAGTGTTGCAACTAGGCATGCACAATAGAGATTATATATTGATGATATGATTGATACGTTACAAATGAACAAAATGTCTGATTATATAGGAAAGAAGGAAAACCTAAGATGCAAGAGATGTTGCCATGTGTCATGATCTAACAACATGTGACAACATGTGAACCCTATCTAGGAAATTATTAAATGTTGAGATAAGTTCTAGAACTCATCTTCTAGAAGGAATCTTATCTCCTACAAACAAGGAAGGGGATATTACCCCATTTATTAAATGATTTATTAAAATCTTACCTAGGACTAAATGATGCATGACCTAAGTTAACTTATGCTAGTGTAATAATTAATTAATTAATTACACTAACACCCCCCCATAAGTTCAACTTAGGGAGGAAAATGCAATGATTATGCAAGAAGATGAGATGAATGGGTCTCAACTACGAGGCCATGTTAGGTACCCATATACATGAAAAGATGCATAAAATGTCCAACAACCGGAGAAAAGGGGAAAACCTAGTGGGAACAAAACCCCTCTCCAAAAAGGAGATGAAAAAGAAAAAAATGTGAGATAGGATGGGGAGGATGGAGGACTCCCAAATACCCCCCAAGTACACCATTTGTCACATGGATACAATACAATCAATTCCCCCCCCCATAGGGAGTAAATAGAGAGACTATATAGCCCCCCCAGAAGATGTGATCACCTACGAAATGGTAAGTGTCTGAAGACAGAATAGGATCCAATGTCGACAAACAACTTGTCTCCCTTTCGAAAGAAACAAAACCAAGTGCAAGTGCAATTATGCTTCCCATTATAGATAGGAATTGAAACAAGGAAGGATGAATGTGGATTTCGATGATGTCTTTGAACCCTGCTCATGTGTCTCCTTTCCTGATGATGAAGATTCCACAAGCAATGAAGAAGGTGACAAACCAGGATGATGCAAAAACTAATGTTGAACAATATCCAAAGACAAAGATGTGATGAATATGATGGAGACTTGATAGCCCCCTCATAATTAAGTGTCCTCAAAATCACCGAAATAATTTTGAAGTAGATCCAATGGTAGATGTTGAAGAAACCTCAATTATTGAATGGAATGATAGGGAAGAAGTCTCAGATATGAAATCTCTGAAGAGAAACCAAGTGCCTCCAAGATAGTCTCTGGATTCCCAATCAAGGTTGAGACAAAGGGATGTGGAGACTCAAGAAAACTCTCCAAAGTGTGATCTGAATAAAGGAGTGATATCCCATCAAGAATGTCCTCCAAACCTGTAGAAGTAGCCAAGTCAGTGATACCTAAAACGAAGCCATCCTGTGATGTCAAGTCAAGAAAATTGAATGTGTCCTAATGAATGATGATGGTGGAAGCCTCAATCAATGATTATGGACAAGGAATCACTGAATGTGAAGGGATACCAACTGTCTCTAATGGAGAAGAAGCATCTAATGGAACCTTGTCAACCTCTTCAGAAGATTCAAGGCAATCAACCTCTTGCACAACAATATCATCGTGGGGTACCTAATCTGAAGAATGACATTTTGAATCATGACCATCAGGGAATGGTGGAGTATTTGAATCTCCATAGACTTCCCAAAGCTTAGTCCAAATAATGTGAGGACAATCACAATGATCAATAGCATTTAAAACATCACAATCAACTTGCATAGAAATGATCTCCAAGATAGTGTGTCTATTGCAACTCAAAGAAATTTCATGAATGCCTTCACTTGGATGCGGAACTATACCAAATAGATATGGCAACAAATCAAGTGATTGGAGATGGTGGCCGATCCCATCTCACCATTGTGAATAGTTTCCCTTGTGCAACATAACCAATGGAGTATTCACATGCCCTATAATGAACTTTCTCCAAAAAACACAAATACAAATGACCTTCAACAACAAAGAAAGACTTCCAAGGATGATGTGCAACTAAAGTGATGCTACCCAAATCAAAAAATAAATTTTCCCAAGCTTCAAGATGTCCAAGTTATTGAAAAAATGCACCAAAGTGAAAAAGTCAATGCAAGAGTACCTAGAGATGAAACTAATCAAGGGATCTGGACAGATGAAAAAAGCTCTAAAAATACTTCTTGATGCCACTGGAATCACTAAAATCTTATGAACGGTTGCAAAGATATGAGCCTCTGAGTCCAAATTAGGGTTTTATATTTAGTTGGCTATAGAATTTTCTATAAGCAAAATATTGAAAAATTGATGTCACCACTAGAAAGTGCTCGAAATTCCCTTTCCAACATTATCTCGTTTTTCAATTTTTGACATCGTGGGTGAAAGTTATGATAAAACGAAAAAAGGGCCTGGATTCGGCACTCTGTAGGCTAACGAGGGTCAAAAAATTAGCCCCCTAGGTGCTAGCACTCAATCTCCAATATGACCATAGTGATAAAAGTGGCAAAAAAAAGTGCATAATAAGGATGGTTGGCACAAAATGTTTACAACCTTTTGTTACATATAAAATGTTGATTAAAAAAAAATTGTAACAACTAGTAATAAATATTGATTTTCTGATTTGACAAGGTGACCGACACATCCTTTGTAGATAGTATGGTGGTCTGAAGGTGTGGCTTGGGCAGAGTGAATAGCTTGTTGAAAAGAGAGGATACTAATTGGCGATGGAGATAAGTGCACGGGCTGGCAGGAGATCCAGCAGTCGGCAGGAGCCAGAGAATAGGCACGGGCTTTGGCTGTGGTCGGCGACAAATAGTCAATCAAAGAGTTGTCAGATCCAGTGGGAATTGATCAAAACAGTGATGGAAAAATGTCATTGGATAGAGATGTGACTGGCGTTGAATGAGTCAAGATGTGAAAAATGGCGAATGGAATAGACCCCCCCAACTAGGCCGACAACCGTAGTACACCACTGTCAAGATATGGTGGAAGTATTTCTGTAGACTTTGAATAAAGCCGATGATGCAAATTTCTATTTGATTTTTAATATTTCTTTTAAAAGCAATTAAAAATCAAGATGAATATATATGCTAACAAAAAATAATATAGTCTACAGGTCAAACCCTTAAATTGGATGTCGATGAATAAAATATATGATGTCAACTGAATAATAAATATAGCTTGAAATTATATAGTATGCAAAAAAAAATATCAAACAAATCTGATATGTTGAATGTCGACCATGGATTAATAATGCAGGTTGCACAAAATTATTTTTCTGCAACTATAGTAATTTTCCCAAATAATATTTTTTTTTGCCAAAAATCTATAGATAAATGCCCTGATTTTTTTGAAAAAAAAAAGTGTCTGCGACTAAAAAAAAATTTCCTCAGAGGACAACTGAGGGAGGATTTTTTTACTACAAATGTGTACGGATCGTACCAGTTGATTTTGAATACCTAAATACCTCTTATAGCTCCCAATTTGATGAATGCAATTTTGATGATTGGGCAGGCGATCCTTGGGTTTCGAGGCCTTCTCACTCCCATCTTCTACCTTTTGAGTCAACACACCATCACATGAGGGTTAAAAAGCAAAGGTATATATGTTGAAAGGATTTATATAATAGAGACTAGTCAAAAAAGGTGCACTAGCAATCACATCCTTAATTTTTTTAAGGATTTCTTTGCCTCTGAGGTCCATTCAATCTTAGTTTCCCTCTTAAGTATATCATTCAAAGGATGCACAATCTGTACAAAGACATTAATAAATTTCCTAACAAAATTATCTTCCCAAAAAACACCTTCAGCTATTTTTTGTTATTTGGTAAAGATAATTTTAGAATAGCTTCTACCCTTTCAAGATCAACCGTGATACCCTTTTCATAAATGACATGACCCAAAATTTTACCTATTGTTACTCCAAAAAATTATTTCTTAGGATTTAGAGAAATACCTAATTCTTTGAATCTTTGGAGAACTTTGTGTAGGTCTTCTAAGTGATTATCCCTAGTCTTGGAAAACATAGTGAGATCATCCATATAGATGATAATACATTTATCAATGAATCCTTTAAATGTGATGTACATGGCCCTCTAGAATATAGCTCCTACATTGATGAGGCCAAAGGGTATCCTTTTGTAGGTAAATGTTCCCCACATTGTGGTGATGGCCATTTTTAATCTATCTTCTTTCTTAACCATCACTTGGTTATATCTAGACTACTTATCTAGAAAAGACATCATTTGGGACCCATTTACAATCTGAAGTATTTCATCAATTTAAGGAAAAGGGTAGTCATCCTTCTCAAATGCTCAATTGAGATTTTAAAATTCAATGCACAGTCTAATCTCTCTATTCTTTTATCTCACTAGTACTATTTTGGAAACCCACATCGAGTGCCTCATATGACAAATGATCCTATGAACAATAACATGTGTACCTCCTTTTGAATTAAGGGCTCTGACAAAGCATTCATACGATATTATTTCTTCCTAAATGTTTCACACCATGCTTCAAAGATATTGTGTGGTTAACCACTAAGGTGTCATAAGTTATCAATTATTCATAGTCCTAAGAAATAACTTCGCTATAATCCTTCAAATCCCCAATGATTGCCTCCCTCTCTCCAAGGGTGCATACTTTCCCAATCAATACCCCTTGTTTGTCACCTTCATCACCCAAATTATGTGGATTGCAATTAACTCCTTCAAAATTAGGGGTAACCTTTTTCTATTTGGCTACATCATATTGTTCAAAGAGTGTCTCCAAAGACACCATCCCATTACATATGGTGCTGGTCTTTAAATTGATAATATCTTTGTTATTCATTTTGAAAGGATCTTTTCCATCTTCATCTATTATCTTATTTTCAAAACTCCCATATTATTGATAAAATATTATATATGCTTATCATTATCAAATTCTTGTAGATATGTAGTTACATTATTCATGACAACTTGTACTAGAACCAATTATACTAAAAATTTATTTAACTTAGAACCAACCATGGATTCTAGTGTACTTGTAGCTATTTATTGGGAATCAAAAATTTAATTTCTTCTCTTAGACCTATTGAACATATGTTGAAAGAATCAAAATATTTTATCAAGTCCTAGACCCGATTTTTATGTGTTTCCATCCTTTTGTCATAATAAATTCAAACTAGTCTAACAATCAATTTTGAATCCGCTTCAACACATAAATACTTCACCTTCTAATGAGTGAGGAGCAAACCTTGAATAAGAGCTTTGTAATCTACCATTTTATTTGTGTAGTTGAATTGAAATCTATAGGATGCAAAGAGGGATTTCCCTTAAGGATTGACCAACTCAATTATAGCAACAAGACCTTGCTTACTCTTGGATCCATCAAATATTCATCTCCACTTTAGTAATTTATTAAGGATTTTAGGTTTCTATTTGTGTGAACCAAGATCCTAATACCTGCAAAACACAACAAGCAAACACATTAGAAGATTGAAATGCAAGTTAGAATCTAAGTTCCTCAAGAAATCCATTTATTAATGCTCTAAATAGGAAAATGAAAGCAATACAATGAGAAATCAACAAAAGAGATTAAATCCTATGAAAGCAATATAAATTCTTGATATCTTGAGAGAGTTGGTGCCAATTTGATGTGGAAATTGGCCCTTTCCCAACTCCTGTGCAAGCTTTGTTGATTGATGATGAAGAGTGATCCACTTTGATGAAGATTGATGAATGTTCCAAGATAAAATCTGCATAACCTAGCTATAAAACTCAATGAGATGGATGAAAATTGCTATGAATTTGAGTATAGTAAGTTTACTCAAGTTGTGGATGATCTAATGAGGAGAGAAGCTCTTCATTTATAGAATGCCAAGATGGATGAATATCCAAATTTGAGCAATGTGGGACTAACATTCATCCAATGATATGATGCCACTTGTCAAGCTATGAATGGATGAAGGATGTGCAAGATTTGGGGATTGTGCCAATAAATGCAAATATTTGAAATTCAAATTTGTTGAAATGACTTACAAGAGGGAAAGGAAAATACAATAAATTCCACTTGGCTCAAGGAAAAGGACATGTAAGATGAAGTTATTGCCTTGTTGGATGTACATGTTGACTTGGAATTTTTGAATTCAAATTGAGAGAATATTCCAAAAGATGCCTTGTGAGGAAAATAGGGATTTAATAAATGAATTAAATCTATTTTCATGTGCAACTTGCATTATCTAGAGGATGGGACATGAGATGAGATTAAATTAATTAAGGGTTAATTAATTTAATGAGAGAGGTTAGATGATGTGACCAATTAAAAGAGATGGTGTTAGATTAAATCAAATAAGGTTTTAATTTATTTAATTTAATGGATAGACTTTAGAGATTTAATCAAATAAATTGATTATTTAATTAAATAGGGATAATTAGATTAGATGGATTGATTTAGTTAACAAGAAAGAGTGACTTAATTAGATAAAATGATTTATTTAATTAAGGGATGAAAGTTGATGAATTTAATCAGATAGGGGAATTTGATTAAATGGTTAGATTGAGGGATGATTCAGGAAGAAACGATGTTAGTAGTCAAGATCAAAGTGTGTGATATCAATCTGTATATTTTTTATGTCTACACTATTGTACCATCATATTGGGGAAGCTTGTTCATTGAGGCACAAATGGCCTTACTTTTTCCTTTCTTGAGTTTTAAAATTCGTTGATTATAGGAGGGGATTCCTAAATTTCAATCACCTTTTGAAATAATTCACTATCATTTTTTTTCTTGGACTCTATAGGGTGCTTATCATCTTGTTGCAACCTAAGTTTAGGGGCATCCGAAGGTGTTTTAGGTGTGCAAGCATCCAATTCTTTAGGGAATGGATCAATATCTAGAGGTTTAGGCATACCTTTCATGTATCCTTCTAGTTGGGTGAGATCACTATAGATTCTGAGCTAATGTGTTGTAAACTTCATAGAATCTACTCAATTCAAAGGTTTAACTAGCTGAATAGTCCACATTACATTGCTTAAGACCAAATTAAATTGTCAACCCAAGGTTTGTAAGTTTATGATGGTGCAACATTATATATTCCTTCATGGGCTTAAAGCTACCTAAACTACCCTACTTAAGTTATTATACTATTGAAAATTAATAGAACTACAAAGCAGTAAAAGCATAAACTGGAACTAGTTGCTATGGGTACCTACAATTAAGACTGTAACTGAACTACTACTAATAAAATGATATTGTATCAACTGAAAACATAATAAAAACTAATGACTCATCTAAAATATCCTTCAAAGTGCTACTAATAACCCTTACATGTGAATATTCACAAGCTTTCATTCACAATAAGTGATGAAATTCTAATTAACTTGCATATGATTCATGAACAATGATAAACTAATAATAGCTATTAACAAAAATAAATAACTAAAATATGAAGTGAAGAACAATACCTTGAGTGGCCTACTCAAGTAACTATTCCCACTTTAATTGAACTCAATCTAACTAATAGATTCTACACATCCCACAAGATTCACTCCATTCATTCCATATTGTAAAAGATTATAAAAGATCTTTCCACAGATCGGACTCAATCATTTGGAATATTTTTCATGTCTTGAAACTGAAAGTAACTGGTACCATAAAATTGAGAAAAACCAACTATCCCACAGATTCAACCAACAACTATATACAAGCTTGAGGGAATCTTTATTGAAAGTAACAACTAACTGAAATCATTAACTTCACTCCTGGATAATAAAGTGTAGAATTAAGACTTGAATTATTCAACCTATAACTGAAAAGGAAAGAGAATCCTAGTAGAACTAGAACTTGGTCAAAACAAAACTATATGAAAACATACAACCACTTACAATCAAATTTCCATAAGTGAAAGAGACCTCTTCTTCAGCTATAATATGGGTAGAAATCAGATAGCCTAGATTCTAGTGACAACCACAACACTTCTAAGCTAATAACCCAATCTAAACAAGAGAATACAATCAAATATGAAGAACAAAAGCATTCAAGTTAGAAGCACTACCCATATTTGAAGTTGAATTACTTCTCTTATCTCTCCTAAATCTGCTTTTGCAAATATTCCCTTAGATCAAAGCTAACTTGTGAAAATACCTGCAAATAGTAAGCAAGAAAGTCAGAGATAAGTGGTTGTTAAATTGAAAATGGAAGAGGAAGGCCTTTTTTTATAGACATCCATTTGAATGGACGGTCAAGATTGAGCTTCTAAAAATATTCTAAGATTGACGGACGAGAAGACATGCAACACAGAAGATTGGAGGTTACAAAATGGATGGTCAAGATTAGAAAGAACCTAGAGATGATCGACAATTGAGATTCGAAAATGAGATAGTGGAGGAAGAAAATGGAGAAATAAAAAATAAAATTAATTATTTCATGAGAAAGGAATCTCTGGACAAGTGGCTCATAAATAATTTTTCTAAATTATTTATTTTGATAAAAAGGCAAGTGGGTATTTAATTAAAATAATTTATATAATCATTTTAATTAAATAAGAGAAAATGGAAAAGGAGCATTAAATAATTAATTTAGATTAATTATTTAGTAAAAGAGAAGCTTTGGGAGATAATTAAATAATTTTGACAATTATTTAACTATAGAGGAATTAAAAGATCAATGAATAGATAAATAATTAATATAATTATTTAACTATAGATGAATGATGGTAGGAAAATAATTAAATAGATGGTAATTTATTTATTTTCAATTATTGAAGAAAGGGGTGTTAGTGATGCAATTAATTTATTTAATTGATTAAGATAGAATAAAGGTTAAGGAGTGATTTAATTAAATAATTAAAAGTTATTTAATTAATAGAGGAATGTGACCAAGAAAAATAATTAAATAATTAAAATTATTTAATTATGCGAAAATGAAGACCAAAAAAAATGATGCTCGTAGACTAAGAAATTTTTTAGTGTCTACATTTTTCCTCTCTTTGACATTGTAAATACAAAATTCACCATGCTCCCTTTGAGTTTTCTTTTTGCTAAGTACTAGCCCATGCCTTCAATGAATATTGATGGCCCTTTTTGACAATCACCACAGCCTCTGCCACATGTCCGCTCAGTGCTCTCCATGGGAATTCTCTCCTTTGTTCTTCTATTGGCCCCCGCTATGCTCCCATGTGTCTTCATCACAAATTATTTTAACTACTTCCCTTCACTTTCTCATCAAGTCTCACCCACATGCCACGTAGCTCCCATTTGCATAAAATTTGGTGGGCCCCAAAGGTAGTGTCTATAGTAAACACTATTTCTATGTGTCATCTCAGTGCAAGCTTTCAACGAAGGAAGGACAAATTTGACCAGGAGCAGCGAAATGCTGCCACGCGTCTCTTTAGTGCATGCTTCTTCAACGCAAGGGATGAAATGAACTATGGCTGTGAAATGTTGCCACATGTTCTAATTGCCTATATGACACTTGTTTGCGTAGGACTTTTTCGAGACCACTATCATCATTCGCAAGAGATGCACCTAGATAGGAGGTGACCAAATGTTATGGCCCGAACCTTTTATGTTACAATGGACAAGGGTAATCATTGTTGCGACATCATTGCTCAGGATTCTAAATCTTTCAGTTACTACTCCCAGGCGGTGGTAATGCTCACTATATATACTACTCTTTATTTCTGAAGAGGGGTTCGGCAATTACATGCTACATTTTTTTTCAAGTTCCACTAGTTTAAGAATTACAAAATTTTAGTGAGACACCAAGCCTTTTATTGTTTTGATTATTGCAAGAACTCACAAATTGTGCCATTGTTCGACCTTTTTGTTTTCTTATGTTATTGATAAACTTTACATTGTGTCATTATTGTTTGAATGGTTTACATGTTGTACTTCTATAATTTGAATGCAAGTTTGTTGGTTTAGATCATGTCTTTTGACTCTTCTTTTCAGTAGATGGGTGTGAAAATTATTTTATGTCATTGAATGAGTTGTTCGTGCTACAATCTTTAATTTTTGTTATTCTAGGACATGGAAAATTGCTAAGTGGGCCCTTAGATCATATCCCAAAGATAGGTTTATCGTTCATTTTATCTAAATTCTAGCGCATCGCCTTAGTTAGATTTTTTATTTTTATATCTGCTTCCTTTTCCCATTCCAAAACCCCAATTACAGAAGAAGCCAGCTTCTTTAAAAATCTGTAGGTCACTCAGTTTAGTGTAATAAGTCCCCAATAAATTGAGTTTCCCACAAAGGGTTGTTACCTTTCCAATTTTTTGCATCAATAGTTTTTCTTTCCTAGCACACCTGGTAGGACTGAGCTTAAATGAACCTAATTTTTAGAAGGGTGTATGAGCTATCGGCCTATAACTAGGTCCCAAACAATGAATAATCTTGGTCTATTAGTACCACCATTAGGGACAATACAACCCGCAACCCAATTAGTGAACATCCTACTTCCTCTGCCCTTTCTGCTAGCCATGTTGCCTACCGCTAATAGAAATTATGTGGCATGGGATGTCGAAAGCCCTCTTGTTGCACCAGTAGCGCTTATCGTTTGGGCTGCTATCCTGGTCTCTGCCCTAAAAGCTATACCTAAATTCGCTAGAGACGGCTCAAGAATGCTAGTCGAACATTTGCAAGATGTTGCAGACATATATCTAGTACATAGCATTACAGACCAAAATATAGCACTAAGGTTGCTCACTGCCTCTTTCAGAGGCAAGGCACTAGATCGGTACTAGATGCTGCAAGAAAACACTATCAGTACCTATGATGAGCTTTGAGATCCTTTTTACTAGAGATTATCAAACAAAGGAGACCAATCCTCGCTATATTATCAGTTGTCGATCATAAAGTGGGCCCCGAATGAATCCATGGCCAACTTCAATGCCCAATTCCATACAAGTTCATAGAGGATTCAAGTTGACATCCACCCATCGCTTGATCTGGTGTTCATGTTCTACTTAAAGTCTATCAACCTTGACATTTCAATGATAATCCAGTCTTTAGGTGGGACCACACTACTGGATGCCTACAGCACCACTGTTAAGGTAAAGAACAACTTGATAGATGTCAGGAAGTTGCCACCTTGGCCCATTATTACCATATTTCCAAAAATATTAGTTCCTACTCAAGAGATGCCTTATGTCAGTGTGCAAGCTCCTCCTCAATCCATGTATACGTATATGAGCACACCATAGAATGTTGCTTCTACATCTAACTCTTCCAAGGAGGAGATGAGCAAGTTCAAGGAAATGTTGTGGACTATTGTTAACAAAATAATTGTCATCAAGCATAACCAATTCATGCCCCCAAAGCTGACTTACCAAAATTACCAAGGCAAAAGGTCCTCTTACCAACAAAACCAGTTCCAAGGAGGTGTCGCACAAATTTGCAGGCACAAACAATAAATTAGATAGTGTCGCTACCCACTCCTTTGCAAAGTGCCAACCTAAGATCGAGCAGAGAGTTGACCATGGGGCAGAACAATTTAGTGGATGCTACCAACCCCTAATGCTTCCCTTGTAGAAATTCACACATCCCCTAAAACTGTCTACACAAAAACCTACAACAAAATGTGGTGGATCAACGCAACCAAGGTACAACATCATATCCTAGAAGCTACATGTACACCTCTTCACAAATGGACAATGCAGTTGTCACCACACAAATGCAAGGGATGTCACTGGAGCAAGAAGTGGACATCGCTCCTGATCACGCACTCTTCTCATGGATGGAAGAGGAAGAAGCGGTGTTTTCCAATGATGCATCCACATATAAAACACCATAGGTGTAGTCCGATTACAACACCCGCACGAAAAGAAGATTCATGGGCAAACCAATTGTCCTACAACTAGTCAATCCGTAACCTAAAGATGCTTTTAATCAGATATCTAGTACCTCTGTAGCGGTGCCACAATTCTCACCGTGAAGGTAAATTGCTATAACAAGAGCTAAGGAGCATAAATCTCCAAATCTGCCACCCTTCAATGTGGTGGAACAATTGAAAAATCATCCGCCAATGTGTCTCTTTGGGATATATTAGCTATTCTGGAGCAAAAAACATTGCTACATAAGGCTCTTCAGGAGGATCTAATCATTGAACCACAGGATCAATTGCTCAAAGGAAAGGCTATTGATCAATCACCTCCCGCCAAGGTTCTCACAAATAGCATAGTGGAGGCTCCTATCAAGACAAAGGACAAGCCAAAGCCAAAACCCTTTTTTCTAACTCTCATTGTGGGAGAGAAGTTATTGCACAATGCCATGATTGACTCTGGTGCTAGCACCACAATCATGTTGAAATAGATAGTTGAAGCTTTAGGGCTTAGCTATGAACCTTTAAAAAGAGGAGTGATGCAGCTTGATGAGAATAGAGTCAAAACCATAGGCATAATCAAAGAACTCCCCTTGACTCTATTCACCGTAGCATCACAGTGTTGCAAGACACTATGATCATAGATGTTCCCCCCATGTTCAGCCTCTATCTATCCCAAGAATTCACTTCAAAGGTAGGCAGATACCTATCCCTAGATTGGTCACGCATGATTCTTAGGACCAAGCATGGTGTGAAAATGAAGATAGTATGTAAAGCCCTACATTCAAAACATGTGGCCGATGAATCCATGATTAACTTTGAGGCTACTCATACCTCTATCACCAAACAAGAAATTCATTGCACTGAGTTGTTGGAAGATGAAAAAGTGACCGGAGATCGCATCGATCAAGAAGATGCTTTCTTGAGTGAAAATATAGATGTTGATCCTTTTGGAAACTATCATGCTACAAGGTTGGGCACCTATGTCATCTATGATGAAGATCAAGTACTCCCAAAAGTCATCAAAGAACTAGAAAGTGGACAAGCTTCAGAAATATGGATGCTACACTTTGATGGAGCAAGATGCAAGGTTGGCGCAGGAGCGGAGATATGCTCAACATCCCCACAAAATGAAAAGCTATTGAGGTCTTTCCACTTCTAGTTCACTTGCTCAAACAATGAAGCTGAATATGAAAGAACAGTGCAAGATATCAGCCTTGCGGAACGTATGGGCATAAAGCAATTAATGGTGTTAAAAGATTCTAAACTAGTATTCAATCAAGTCCAAGGAATTTATACGGCCAAGAATGTTCACATGCGATCCTATAGACACCAATTTTGGGACTTGATTGAGGGTTTTGAAGCCTTCAACATTCAGATAGTGCCCCAAGAATAGAATACAAATGCGGATCGCATGGTATCAACCGGATCCCAATTTGATTGCACCTCTGATCTCATTCACAACAAACACTCTATATGAGTGATAGTCTGACAAATGATTCTAGACAATGACCAAAGATGACAAGTGTTTGACAGTGATGAACATATTGCCTTGTTCATCCAGCAGTCGGGAGAATTTGTTGACCAGCTTCAACTGAAGATCACCGAAGCTTATGAAGGAAAAATTATTTACTTGAAATCCAATAAGCTTCCAAAAGGATTGGTCACTCTCGAGAATATTTTCGATTGTGATGATGTAAGAAATGACAAATTAAAGTTTGTAGCAAACAAAAGTGACTATGCAGACCTTCAAGTTGGAGATGGAAGAAAGCTCAAAATCGAGATGTCCCACATCATGATAAAGAAAGGCTTATCAACTTTTGCAAAAAATATGGAGTGGTGGCCTGGTCATACGATAACCTTAGGAGATATGATCCTGATATCATTCAACATATAATAGAGTTGGCATAAGGCACAAAACTAGTCCACCAAAACCAAAGGCCAGTGAATCCCAAGATTGAAGCGCTAATGGTGCAAGAATTAACAAAGCTCATCTAGTCGCAAATTGTCTTCTCAATCAAGTATAGCATGTGGGTATCCAATTTGGTCCTAGTCCAAAAGAAGAATAGATATATTCACCTATGTGTGGACTTTTGGGACTGAACAGAGCATCCCTGAAGGATTATTACCTGCTACCTTCAATGGAGTCAATCCTGCAAATGGTATCAGGATCAGAGTTGGATGGCTTCTCTAGTTACAATCAAATCCAGGTCAAAGAAGAGGATCAACATAAGACAACGTTAACTACCAAGTGGGGAATGTTGCATATGCTAATATGTCATTCGGCCTCTCAAACACAGGAGCCACCTTCTAGCAGACAATGGATATCGCTTTTAGCGAACTAATCAACAAGATTATCCTAATCTATTTGGATGATTTTATGGTGTTCTCCAAGTTTAAAGATGATCATTTTGATCACATTGAGATGGTTTTCAAGGAATTCAATTAGTTTGGGATATCCCTGAACCCAAAAAAATGTATCTTCGAAGTTCTACAAGGAAAGCTATTAGGGCACATGGTTTCCAAAGAAGGAATTTCAATTAATCTTGAGTGGGTGAAAGCAATCAAAGAGCTTCCCCTTCTAGTCAACAAGAAAGGTGTCTAGTCCTTCTTGGGAAAGGTGAATTTTGTTAGAAATTTTATTTCTAATTTTTCAAGAATAATTAGGCCAATTACCTTGATGTTGAAAAAGGATCAAACATTTAAATGGAAAAAGGAAGCTAGAGAATCCTTTGAGAGAGTTAAGGACGTTATTTCCTCCACTCCTTTCCTGGTCAATCATGACTTATCAAAGGACTTCATAATTGTTGATGGTGTTTTCTGCACAGCAACATCCCAGACAGAATATGATATCATATCTCTCTTGAAAGGTAAATCTCTATCAGCAAGCCTCAAGATATAACACCAAGGTCTCTAATGTCAGGTCTTGACAATGCATAAACAACTCAGTGATAAACTGTGGAAATGCTGGTAATCACAATGGGACCTTACTACAAGAAAAATACTGAATCAACTTTACCAGATCTAACAATCTGACGATACTTCAATCCTATTTTTTACCCAATAATCAAAGAAACAAAAAAAGGATAAGGGTTTCAAAGAGAGTTCTAAACTTAATACTACTCCTAAGATCAATAATGGAAGTAACCAACACTCGAAATGCACCAATCCCTCAAAATTGAGCTCTACTTGACCCAGATAAACCTGCAATCTACAAGAAAATAGTGCAATCTTTTGAAGTGTTAGGATTTTCAAATCATGAACATTCATTCAACAACCCTATTACATTTATAATGAACAAATCTTCACAATCGAACTAAGCACACTAAAATATGAAGTCTAGGATAACTTTGCAAAGCAATTAACAATCAGTTGGTTGCAAAAAGTATGGACTGAGGGATCGCTACAACATTCAAGTATTGAATCACAAACATTACTGAATCAAATCTAATCTAAATAATAACTTCCTCAAATAAATTTTAAAGATAGAATAACAAGAACCATGAAAAACAAAGAAAACAAGTATGGCACCAAATCACAATGTCATTTCTTGTATTCAAATTGTCCACTATAACAACAATTCTAGCTTTATGTTACAATATTTTGTTAAGGGAAACTACTTGCTAACTTGCTTCTAACTACCTCTGCTCTATATCAATCTCTATATTCTACTTACAAATTCTAACTATCTAACTATTTCTAACCCTTTACAATGAGGCGAAATGCCCAATATAAAGAATTCCCCATAAACCCATCGGCCAGGCAAGGGTTTCACAACAATAACTCGGCACAACAACCCGGCCAAGATAGTCTTCGAAGTGGGTCAAATAGGAATTAAATGCACGTCCCATCCAAGTCAGCCTGAGATCCGTAGTGTAGTTCAGAACAAAGCGCGGGAAGATAATAGGGAAGCCCAAATCGTGCCAAAGCCTATCATTAGCTCCCTTCCCTACTATCTCTGATCTGATCTGGCTCTTCATCTACTTTCAAGAACGTTGCATCCAAATCAGCCATAGGTGGCAGAGGAAAAACCCTAAGTCAATTCCCAATGGACACAATCTCTTCTCTTGACCGTTTGACCGACTTATCCCAGTCTACCTTATACGTTAGGTATTTGTCAATAACTGCAAGGTAGGTGGCCGCATCATCCAACTGGTGCTCAGAAATGGACCCATCATCAAGTGGTGTATAGACATCATGCCACCATTTCCTCAACTTCTCCAAGTTCAGATACTTGGGCGCGATCTTCCTTCTTCCCGTCATAATCTCGAAAAAAGCAATGCAACCATCATAGACACTAGCTAGGGCATCATCAATCTGCCTTCTCTGCTTGTAAATCATTTTCAATACTTTCTCCCTAATTTGCAATGCCTCAAACCATTCCCATGGTTTGGAAGCTCTAGAAGAAGGAAGGATCTCATCACTTACCAATCTGTCTCGGGTATATTCCATTATTGTTCGCTTTTCTATAGAAGAAGATTTGTATCTTCCTTGTCTTATGCCAACACCGCCTTCAACCGCTCAGTTGTCATGATAGCATCCTTTCATGTTGACAAGATTTCCTTAATACTTTCATCACCCTTTATTTGCACTCCTTTCAACCAATTCATAGTGGAAAGGATGGAAACTTTCATCTTTTCTAGCTTGGTTATGGTCTCCTGAGGTAGAGGATTTGCAGCAGAGAAAGAAGGATTAATGGACTGCAGTGGCTTCATTAACTCCTCCAAGCATTTCCTGAGATTTTCATTTTCTTTCTTTAGCTCCTACTTAGTCTTCATTTCCTCCCTTAATCTATCCACAATAACTATACTAGAGACTTCATAATCTTCAATGTCCTGCTCAACTGATGTGGGTCCTAGATTGAAAGTCTGAATATTGTAGTCCTTTCTGACCACATCATCTTTGTTTTTACCTAGAGCATGGGTGGAAATGTGAACAACTTTGTTATGTACCTCATCCCTTTCAACCCTTGAGATCACTCTAGCCTTCTTCTTACCTTAATTATTTCCAATTTTGGCTAGTAGTGCATCCCAATTCGGTGGACTATTTTCCAAAATGACCTATTTTCTCTTTATTTCTCTGCCCAGCCACTCCAGAACAGTGGGCTCCAATTGCATTTGGCTTTTCCCCATTTCTTCTCATTGATCCTTAGGTGTCTCCTCACTCAAATTTTGTTTCTCAGGAGTCTCATCTGCTTCACTCTCCCTCTGCTCAGCATATACCTCTTCACGTTCAGGTGATGGATCCTTCAATGTTTCCTCTTCTCCTAGAGGGACTTCTTTAGTTCTGATAGGGGAATATGTATGTGTAACCAAAGGGGACTACATTATCTTTTCAATTTATGCCTTTGCACTATGGAGATCACCCTCATGAAACTCCTCTTCCTCAGTATTTGGATGATCCTCGACATCTTTGGGTCCAATTGGTTTACTTTGAGCTTCCTAAGTGGAAGGCACATCATCGTGTTGCTCCTCATGAGAAATCATCGGAGGGAGATCTGTCTTAGGCATATTTTCCCTAGGAGAAGGAGTCCTAGACCTCCTTGTATATACCTTGGCCTTCTTCTCTAACATTTCAACATTCACCACTAGTGGGGTAACTTTTTCCTCCCCAGCCTTGGAGCTAGCCCTCTTTGACAATTTTACAATTCTACTTCTCTTCAGCACAGGAGCACAGGAGCATCAGTCTCAGGATTTTGTTTTTCCATCTCTTTCTACTTAGACTTCTTAGTCCTTGTTCTCTTCTTAGCCTCTGGTCTTCTCTATTTTTCTGCTTCCTGGGCTTCTTCTCCTTGAACACCTTTAGATTTTATTTTGACAAGAGAGTCCAGTTTGCCCTCACGCTTAGGATCCTGCTCGGTGGATTCCTTAGAGGTGGAGTGAGGATCCAAATCTCCCATCAGGTTGTATGTGCATTCACTCCTTTATTCTCCAACTCCCACATAGTGTGTTTGATCCACAACTTGGTAACTTTGATGACCGGCTCCATCAGTTGCTTCAGTTCTATTTGCTCCTCCTCTAACCAATTTATATCACCAATAGGCCTATCTTTTACTGCCTCATAGGCATGATCCTGAATTAAGTTCCCATCGTCCTCTAATTGATCAGGAACTTCCTTCACATTATATAATAGGACTGATTCAACTAGAAGTTGGGAGAATTTCATCTTTCCAACCTCAAACTCATCACCGCAGTTGGCCTTGTAGTCCTCCAAATTAACCTTATGGCTAAATTCTCTACTGGCCTTCTTTTGAGCCTCACCTATGATGTCAAATTTGGACCTCTTGGAGTGGAAAGACAAACCAAGAGTACTCATTTCTTCTTCTGAAGCCTGGGTAGAACCAATGGAAGGGAAAACCTCTCCAGTGCCAATCCCCAAGGGGAAGTCTCCACCAAATCTGGTCTTATGCTTGTCCTTCTTGACAATGGCATCGAAATCACAAATATGTCTAGTTACTTTCAACAATATAATGTGATCAGTTGGATACCTTGGAAGTCTGTATGGGGCCCTTTGGTAGCCATCAATCCAAATGTAGGAGAAGGTTGGGAACTGAATAAACCAAGCTCCATATTTTTTGATGAGCTCCTTGGCTTGGTCTGAAATTTAGACATGCTCTACCCCCTGAAGCATTTTGGTGATATATAGGGTAAAGGCATCATTTTCCCTCCTATAGTTTGAGCTCCCTAAATATAATTGAGGGTAAACCTCATAGATGATATCTCGTCCAAAAATTCCCTTTGTATCCAATCCTCTGTAGGGATGGAACCTTGCAAGTGCATAGACCAAATTGGAGGTCATTGTGAAGGTCTTTGTTTGTATCACATTGGACAATTGGTTGTGAATTACTTGGCTGATGACCCCTACCCAATGGTAATCAATCTTTTCTTATTCCATCCTTCCAATCAAATGGCACATCCAATTCTCAAATGTACCAACACTCTTCAATCCAACCACCCTTGTAAGAAAGGTGATGGCATCATAGTATTCCTTCTTGAATTTTGCTTTGTACAGCTGCTTGGGCAATTTGGAGTAGTGAGACTTGGGCTTCTCCTGCCAAGAATTGATAAATTGTTGTGACTTCACGGTCTGGTCATCGTAGAACTTCTGAGTTGCCTCAATGATGAATCCCACCACATGAGATCGGTCTGGCATGTCGAAGGTTTGGGCAATGGAGACTGGGTTGAGATTTGCAACAACTCTCCCTTGTGGACCAATAATTCTTTTTGTATCCTGATCATAGTGCATGGCGCACTCAAGGACTAGCTCATAACACTACACCATAGAAAGGAAACCAACTACATGGGACAATCCTGATTCCATCATCCGTCTAGCCACCAAAGGAGGATCCTTAGTTTCCATTCTTTCTTTGAATTCTTCGTAGTCCCATAGGCCAACATTTGTATCAGTAACTTCTAACCAGACATAAGTGATTTTACTCTCAGGGACCTTGCTCTT
>VDFB02335476.1:0-13663 GCA_007258455.2 Sequoia sempervirens
TCCCTCTCTCTCACTCAATCCCTCTAGCTCTCTCCCTAGTACCCTTAATCCTCTACCCTATAAATGTACCATCTAAAGCTTAAAAATGCCAAATTTATCATAACGCGAGCACGTTATTAACCAGTAGAGATATGTCCATTTAGGATTAAATAATGTGCTCGCGTTATAATGAGAACGCGTTATTTATTGCACTAGAACTGGATTCGCGCGTTATTTATTGCACTAATTTATTGCACTAAAACTGGATTCGTGCCTTTTTTTAAAAAAAGACATAACGCGAACGCGTTATAACGCGAATGCATTATGGCTTGTTTTTTTCTTGTTTGGCCACAAAAGTGCGACCATCTTGGTGCACTTACCCAGTACATTCTTGCCTCAAAGGCAATCGATAGTTTCAGGCACTTGGCAGCCCGACCATGGGCTTATGATCAGGGTTTAGCAGACCCAGGCACCACTCAGGCCTACAGGGACTGGTTTCGACCTCCACTTCGGCTGACCATTCCAGGTGAGGACCCAGATCCGCACAGAGTTAGAGGTAGAGGGAGAGGACGAGGGCGAGGACCTAGGGTTGATATTCGACAAGATCCACCAGTTGCGCCCCCAGTCCCGCCAAGTCACAGAGATGTACATATGCAGGATCAGCAGTAGGAGCCACCACGAGACGAGGATCAGCCTCAGGTGTAGCCACATGTGCAGCCACAGGGATAGGCAGATGATCGAGATGCATTGATTGTGCAATTGTAGGCCCAAGTTGAGGTGGTGACAGTGGAGAGAGATCAGGCGAGGGCTAAGAGAGAGCAGTTCAGAGTAGAGAGAGATTAGGCTATGCAGCAGAGATAGGCTCCAGAGTTATAGGTAGCCACTAAGCTAGGCCGCATACAATAGATAGAGAGCATGACAGCCTCCTCCCAGGGTACAGTATCAGTCTGGTCCTACAAGGATTCCATTCAAGAGGCAGAGTATTACCGACAGGCTTATCACGAGACGGTACCTAGAGCAGAGTGGGTACCAGAGTACTTAGAGCAGGCTAGCCACAGACCAACAGAGGGTCATGGTCACAGAGGCGAGGGCAGCATTCACAGAGACCGAGCATGACCAAGATGTTATGATACTTTTTTGTGCCTTATGGGCTCATTTTTGATAGCCCGATGGGCCTTTTGTACTGATTGACACATGTACAATGATCCAATTTATTCTTTGTACTCTGACAGTGACATTATTGATTATATATATATGAGCCGATGATGATTTTGATGCGATGTACCGTGTTCTCTTTTATGCATGGATGGTTTATTACTTCTATATGCTTTGCAATGATGTCTTTATGGATGCATTTATTTCTGATGATGCATGCATTATGATGATGACTAACAGATCTATATTATGCTAACCTATGATATGATGTGCAATGATGTTATCTATATGATGATCTATTTGTGATAATGCAAATGAGATGATCGATATGTGATGTTAATATGATCTATGATGTTCATGTGAAATGATATGCTTATAACATGTTTATGAATGGATATACGCTTTGTATGTGATGGACTATTCCATTTATGCTTATGTGGGATGATTTATGCAATGAATTTTTTATGATGTTATTTATGAATGATGAAATTTGAATGCGATGGTCATGATATGATGCAAATGAAATGGTGTTAATGCATAATGAGATGGTTTTATGAGATGCTTTATTATCCTAAACATAATAAATGATGATGTATGTGATGCAATGATATGTTAGTGTGTAATGTAATGTAATGTAATGAGATGATGTCATGATGTTATGCAAGTATGTAAATGAATTAAATGTTTTATTCCTATTGTGTATGATTATGCAAAAAATGATTATGACATTCTTCTGTAAATGTTATGTGATGATTTATATGATAGATGGTAATATGAAATGGTTGTGAAATGCAAATGAATGTTTATGCAATGACTGATATAATGCCGTGAGATGCAATGTAATAAGTGAAATGCTAATGAAATGGATGCACCTATCTATGAAGAATGTTTATGATAACCTGTTTATATGGTGATTAAAATGCAATGTGCATGTTTCCTATGTTTATGCAATATGCTAATGATTTTGGATGTAGGATTGATGACGTGATGGTGATGATGATCAACTATCATAGTACCTTGTTAGTGCGGTTAGTAAGAAAAGAAGAAGTCATTTCAACAAGACACAAGATGATGCAAATGCAAAGGATGATGATGATGATGATTACTTGTCAAGGAATTGGGATTTTCAAAGGGCCAAATTTTCTTATGTTTGATAACACACGTGGTACGATGCATCAAGGTATAGAAAACTAGGATGGCATTATACCTAGTGTGATGGACTTTGACTTACACATAGATAGGAGTATTCTTGTTCACACCTAACATACGAAAACCTTGCTAGGATGCACTTTAGAAGTTTCAAACATCTTGGACCAAAAAACAGAAAGGTAAACCTATCCATGTAATAGTCAACAAGTTTCCCTAAACCTCTTCCATACATACCTAACAAAGCAAGTATTCGCCGAGGCTATATTACAAAAACATCCAACAAGCATAGCAGACAAAAGAATAATGATCATTGCCCCATTCCTATTTCTCTAAATCCTCTGTTTTGGGATATCATCGAGACATCCTTGGAATGAAGGAAAATAAGATAAGTCAAAAGATAAAGACCAAGCACACAAACAAGTTGATGTTCTTCAATACCGCTAACGGAAAGAGGATGTGTTTTCTAAGGATGATAACTGAAACTTATTACCAAAAGATAATGCCCATTGTAGGAAGGATTCATCCTAGGACATGTTAGTGGATGGTGGCACATCATTTTGTTTATCCAATGTGTTCTAAGGGATGATTGATATGGGACTGATTCAGATGATGAGCTACCAATACGAAGAGATGACCAACTTGCTTACGCCCTAACTTAGACTTAAGACTTGACATTTGGAGTTTTACTTTTAATCTACTAGACTTGTTTCTAACTGTTTCACTAAAGGTTGAGGATGACAATCAGCTTATTATGGATGGTGCTTATTGTGAGTGCAAGCGAGATGAGGTGAATGGATTTTTTCAAATATTTGGATGTTTTTTGATGTTTTGCCATGTTTTGAGGCTGTTTTTGGTATTTTTCAAGATTTTCAAATGTTTTGATTTTCTATTTTCCAATGTTTATGGGATTTTCTGAGATTTTGACCAAGAGACCAACCCAAAGACCTATCCTAGGGGCCTCGGGGGCTGATCAACTGATTAGCCTTGCCTACGTTATATACGCAAAGACCACATAGTTCGACTGATGACTTGATAGATTTACAAATGATGATACACATGATGAGATGTCAGTTTATTATGA
Source organism: Sequoia sempervirens (assembly GCA_007258455.2). Classification (NCBI taxonomy): domain Eukaryota; kingdom Viridiplantae; phylum Streptophyta; class Pinopsida; order Cupressales; family Cupressaceae; genus Sequoia; species Sequoia sempervirens. The sequence continues at coordinate 3,365 of VDFB02335476.1, forward strand.
TGGACTCCTAAAGGACTGACCTAAGTGTCTCGGGGGATGATCAAAGATCAACCTTGCCTATGTTCAAGCTCAGAGACGACGTAGTTCAACAAGACAACTCTATTTTTTGACTTTTTGATTGACTTTTTGACTTGTTTTTGGATTTTGATATGTTTTCATGTTTTTGGATTTTGTGCTTTTTCGATGTTTTTGGATTTTCTAATTTGAGGTCCTTAAGATCATACATGAATCCGATCTAATAAGAACATGTGCCCCCAGCATGATGCAATAGACTACTCCGATAAAGGCAGGACAAATTGACCTTAAGGATGGGTCGAGTAGTACTAGGAGGGATCATGAGACAAAAATAGGACCAAGCTATGGTACGGATGCGAGTGGATGAGTGATGGATGGAGACCTGAATGGGATGGATGATGGAAGCGTAATGGATGGATGATGCAGAACAAGCTGTAAAGATCCTGGTGGATGGAAAGTGCTTATTTATGCAAGGCGCCTGTTTGCCAGGATTTCACCAAGGTACTTGCCCAAAGTGCCACCGAAGTGGTTTTCACTAGAGGACAATTTTTCTCTTTACTATTTTTTGATCCTTTTTCTGATTTTTTTTTGGATTTTTTGCTTTTTTTATTTTTTTTGTTGTCACCAAGACACCTGTTTGCCAGGTTTTCGCCAAGGTAACCATTATTTCAGGACATTTTCTAATTTTTTTGGATTTTTGGTTCTATACCTTGGAAGATTTAGGCATAAAATTTTTTGAGATGGGAGCTATTCATGGGCTCCTGCAGAGGTTCCCCTTCGGGTGTTGATAACTGATATGCCCCTGACTTGTAACTTGTTGTTATGAAGAATGGTCCTAACCAATTAGGTTCAAACTTGCCTTTGCTACTTGGGTTTGGGACATTTTTCTAATTTTCTTTTAAGACCAGTTCTCTTGGAAAGTCTTGCTTCTGATTTTCTTAGCTCTGTTTGAGTCTATTTTGATAGACTTGCAAGTGATTCAAAGCATCGATATGTCTCTCATCCAGTAGCTCCAACTCATTCAGTCTTGATATCTAGTACTCTTCATCTGTGATGAGATTTTGTAGTGATATCCTGAGGGATGGGAGCTCGATCTCAATGGGGAGTACGACTTCTGATCCGTAGACCAAGGAGAAGGGGGTGGTGCCAGTGGGTGTGTGGATGCTAGTTTGATAGGCCTAGAGGGTGAGATTAAGCTACAAATGCAGTCCGACCTGCATCATTGACTATTTTCTTAAGGATTTTTAGAATGGTCTTATTTGTAGCTTCTACTTGGCCATTGTCTTGGGGATAGTATGAGGTGGAGAAGTGATGTTGGATTTTGAATTTCTCGCACAAGTCATGAACTTCCTGATTTTTGAATGGCGTCCCATTATCTAAGATAATGGCTTGTGGAACACCATAGCGGCATATGAGATAGTTCAGGATGAACTTTGAGATCTACTTTCCAGTTATATACGTCATGGGTATGGCTTCTACCCACTTAGTAAAGTACTCAATTGCAGTTACGATGAACTTATGGTCGTTAGATGAGGTGGAGTGTGATTTTCCCAATGAGATCGAGTCCCCATTGGGAAAAGGGTCATGGTGTGACGATGGATGAAGCTCTTGAGTGGAGCATGGATGAGGTCCCCATGTTGCTGACATTGTAGACACTTTCTGGCATGTCATGTGCTTCTCTTTCCATTATGGGCCAATAATACCCCATCCTCAACAATTTCTTAGCGATGGTCATTCCACTCGAGTGCGAACCACAAATACCATTGTGAACTTCAGTTAGAGCGGTTAATGCCTCCCCAGTGTTTAAACAGCGTACTAAGGAACCTTCTATGCTTCTACGGTATAGGGTATCCCCTAGGATGACAAATATGGATGCCTTTTTAACAAAGGTTAGTTTTAGGTTTGATGGTAGGTCAGCGGGTATGACTCCTATTCGAAGATATGTGTAGATGTCATGATACCAAGGATCGCCAGGGCCAACGATTTCACACACATATTCTGATTCTGGTACCTTGAATGCAGGAATGAGAAGCTACTTGATTAGGAATTCATATTTTGGAACATTGTGAGGGATGTCTAATAGGAACCCAATTGTTGCCATGGTGTTTGCTGCTCTGTTGTTAGTTCTTGGAATCTCCTCAAATGTTATGTCAATGAAGGATTATTTTAGAGTCTCCACCAATTTCTTGTATGGAGTGAGCTTGTCATCCTTGGTCTGATATTCATCATTGACTTGATTTATGATCAACTGAGATTCTCCATACACTTTTAGAGCTATGATGTTCCATTGCACTGCTATCCTGAGACCTATGGTTAAGGCCTCATATTCTGCGATGTTGTTGGTGCAAGGAAATGCCAGTTTGTATGACCTTGGTATGCAATGCCCTTGTGGGGTGATGAAGAAGACACCAACTCTTGATCATTTTTGTGTGTATGAGCCATCGAAGTATAGTTTCCAGTGGTCAGCTATGTTGAGGTTAAAAATAGATTCATCAGGAAATTCTGAGACGAGAGGATTCTTAGAATAAATAGGTGCCTCTGCCAGTTGATCTGCAATAACTTGGCCCTTGATGGCTTTCTGCTCTACATACTCGATGTCATACTCTGACAGTATCATCACCCATTTTTCCATTCTTCCTATGAGCATTGCCTTTGATAGTAGATACTTGAGGGGGTCAATTTTGGCGATGAGCTTTATCTTATGTGCCAACATGTAATGTCTGAATTTTTGTGATGCGAACACTACTGCGAGGCATGTTTTCTCGATGAATGAGTAGTTTAGCTCATGCCCGACCATTGTTTTGCTGATATAGTAGATAGCCCTTTCTGTTCCGTTTTCATCATGCTGAGCTAGGAGAGCTCCAAGGGCTGCTATTGTTGCTGACATGTATAGAATCAATGGTTTTCTTGGGATGGGTGGCATTAAGATTGGTGGTGTCAGTAGATATTCCTTGATTTTGTTGAATGCCTCTTCACACTTTGTATCCCATTTGTATGCTATCCTCTTGTGGAGTAGGTGAGAATATGGGTTCTGCTTGTCTGCCAGTTGTGTTATGAATCATCAGATGGATTGGAGTCTGCCTTGGAGACCTCTCAGCTGTTTTAATGTTTTATGTGCCTCCATCTCGAGGATTTCTTTTACTTTTGTTGGATCACCTCGATACCCCTCATGGACACTATATATCCTAGAAATTTACCTGAGTGTACGCTGAAGATGCACTTCTTGGGATTTAATCTGACTTTGTACTCCTCCAATCTATCAAAGATGGCACCTAGAGTTTCTATGTGATCTTTTCTCTTTCTGGACTTAGCTAGGATATCGTCAACATAGTCTTAGACTGTTTTATGGATCATGTCGTGGAATATCAGTTTCATGGCCCTTTGGTATGTTTCTCTTGCGTTCTTTAGGCCGAATGGCATCATGTTCCAGCAGTAAATCCCCCATGGACAAGTGAAATCTGTCTTATGTTGATCTTCTTTTGCTATCATGATCTAGTTGTATCCTAAGAATCTGTCCATTAGTGATAGCATCTCATGTCCTGCTATCATGTCTACTATCATTTCGATGTTAGGAAGTGGGAAATTATCCTTTGGACATGCCTTGTTCAAATCTTTGAAGTCTATATAGATTCTAATGGCTCTGTCAAGCTTTGAAATAGGTACCAAATTTGACACCCATTCTGGGTAATCTATTGGTCATATGAATCCTGCATCTAGTAGATTTTTCAACTCCATTTTGACTAACAGAGCGATTTGAGGATGCATTTTTCGAAGCTTTTATCTGACAGACTTTGCTTCTGGATATACTGCTAAGTGGTGAACCACAGTCTCTGGATCAAGCCCTGGCATGTCAGCATAACTCCATGCGAAGTTTATTTGTCTTTCCCTTAGGAATGTTGCTAGGAGTTCTTGCTCTTCTGAAAGTAGTGAGTCCACATAGAATGTAATATGTGGGGTCTCCTCGGTTCCTAGGTTGACCAGATTGCATTTTTCGGCCAAGACTGCTAACTTCTCCTGATGAATAGCTCTTAAAGGAAGATTGAATCCTTCATCCTCGGGTGCCTCAGAGAGGTTTTCACCGTTGGATACATCCTTTCTTTTTACTTTTTTCTTGTCAGAGAGTGCCACAGTGTGGTTTTCACTCAAGGACTTGGATATGATTCTTAGTTTCTCATTTTTGCGACTGAAGGATTCAATCGTTTCCCCGTAATAGGCATGTGTGCCCAATTCAATTATAAACCGTGCTTTATGATCTCCATCTGGAATGTTATCCCTTAATCCCATGAATTCTGAGAGTGCCTCATCATTTTCGAATGTATTGAGAACTGATGGTCCTCGTTGGTCGTAGTCGATGAGTTGGGGATAGACTAAACGGATCTCATGATTTTGATGGTCTAGTTCGAAGGATAAGGTACTAATCATGCACAGGGTGGTATCCTCAAATAACCTAGGTAGATTGGTCATGGTATCCTCATCATCGCTACTAATATAAGCCTCAGTTATGAAGTTATGTATGTCTCTACCTATGGGTATTGGTAAGCGTACTTCTACTGCTCTTGGCTAAGGAGAAATATTAACCATTCTAAGCGGAGGACTCCAGCCACGTATGGTTATACTCGGAGGGGTACATCCAAGGCCAAGATTTGTTATGGGTCGCGTCTCTGGCATGATAGGTATTATGAGCCCATTGTCATTTTGTCCCAGTCTTTGATTTCTATCATAGCCCATTGAGAGCATCATTTGTAGGCCTTTTCTTGTCTCATCCATTGGTAAATTAGTTGCTAGTCTTTCATCTTGATATAACATGTGTGATGGATCTACTTCAATAACCTCCTAGCCAAGGTCTCCCCAGCTTGTGAATTCGGGATAGTCTTCAGGAGATGTTCCTGATGTGGAAGCTTAGTTTTCTTGTGGACATCCCCGTGATCTAGGAGATTGTGGTAACTCTCCTATCAAAAAAGAATTGTTAGGGAGCTTGTAACTTCCACAACCGTCTTCCTAGATGATGAGTTTGATGTCGGAGATGGTATGAATGGTGGGAGTGGCGGGTGTCTCTGTCGCAGAAGTGGACGAGAGAGTGGCGGGGTCGATGTATGGTGTGGATGGGCCCTCATCATTTTTTGGTACTTGGGGGATTTTGTAATACTTTGCTTCAAGATTTTTGCAGTATGAGAAAGGTTCGAGATCTCCATGGATGGTAACCTCTTGTCCATTATGTGTAAATTTCACACATTGGTGGAAGGTTGATGCTATTGCTTTCATCGCATGGATCCATGGACATCCTAGGAGGATATTATACGGCAAATCAAGGTCTAAGACCTGACAAGTGGTTTCCATGAGATTTGGACCTACTTGAATAGGGAGTTTGATTGTGCCCTAAGACACTCTTTCTTGGTCATCGTATGCTCTTATCGTGATGCCCTTTCCTTTGTCAATGGAATCTTCTGATATTTTCAACTACTTGATGAGACTTAGGGAACATATGTTCAAGCCCACACCTCCATCCACCAAGACCATTTTGATTTTTCTCTTGTGTATAATGGCTTCCAAGTGAAGTGCACGGTTGTGAGATGGTTGGGCGGGGAAATATTGTTCAGAGAATGTAAGGAGACTAGGTGTAATGATATTTCCAACCATAGCTTGGAATTGCTCCGCGTCGAGATCTGCAGGGACAATGGATGATGCCAACGCTTCTTCTAGGATTTTCTTATGGGCAGATGATATTTTTAGTAACTCCATGATGGAGATTTGCGCTGGCGTTCTCTTAAGTTGATCTACAACATTGTAACCATGCGGAAAAGATCTAGATGAAGGGACTCTATTTAGTTGGGATGATCTTGCCATGGTGACTTTTCCGCCTCTTGTGGTGGCTCCACAATCTTTGGCATGGGTGACCTTGATGGTGATGACCATACAGTCTTCATTTACTGACGCAACGACTATTTCATACACATGATTTACATTTCCCTTCCCTTTATCATTTTTATTCCCTTTGTTGCCATGGTTCGACATCATATTCGTATAGATCTTAAGATCTTGATTTCCTGTAGGTTGTTCCACGTTTATGATTTTCTTATCGATGAGATCTTGGATGATGTTTTTGAGTCTCATGCAACTGTTTGTGGTGTGGCCTTTGATTTTATGGAATTCGTAAAGTTGATTCTCATTATACCAAGGAGGTTTGACATTTGGTTCTTGGTAATTCTCAAATGTAGGAGGCTTGATGAGTTTTTCGTCGATCAACTTTTTCATTATGCCCTCAAGTGGTTCCCCCAAAGTGGTGTATTTTTGTTTGGGATAACTTTTGCGTTGGGGTGGTCCTCTTTGCTCATTGAGATTATTGATTTTTGGATTGTGGTTTGGTTGGTCTGTCTTGTGATGATTGTTGTGGTGTTGTGTTTGGATTTGCGGTGTGGATGTGTGTTGGCAAGGAGCACTAATGACCACCTTGGCATCGACAACACCATCATTAGTAACGTTTTTGTTCCTTGCCCACGTGCAAGGTTTATTGTTGTAATTGGATGGTGGGCAGTTGTTTTGTTGTAAGTGGTATGATGTTGATTCTATGGGTTGAGTTACAAGGGCTCTTTCGATGTTAAGCACCTTGGGGATTAACTGATCATATGTGGTGATGCCCTGAACCTTGAGATGAAATGCCAAGTAGCCTTCAAGGTTGGCTATGATGGTGCAAACTTGTTGTTCTTCTGGCATGGTCCACTTGCTCTGATTGGCCTTAGATCGCCATCGTTGTAGAAATGAGGCAAATGACTCACCCTTTCTTTGTTTTAGAGCGTATAGTTTTTCGAGACTAACATCCATTGTAATGTTGCATGCATAGTTTCTAATGAATGCGTCCCTAATTTCTTGGAATGTTCTAATGCCTGAAGGTAAGTGAGAGAACCATTCTATAGCGTGGCCTGCCAAACTCCTAGGGAATAGTCGCATCAGATAAGTATCATCATATGTGACCTCCATGCAATGAACCTAGAATTCCCTGATGTGATCTTCAGGGTTTCCCATCCCTCGATATTTGTCAAATTTGGGGATCTCAAATCCCTTAGGGAACGGTTTCATCTCTAGGCTCCTATCAAATGAATAGGGACACAAGTTGCTTGGTGTCTTCATTGTTCGCCCTGATTGAAGGTCGAGTATGTGTTGCGAGAGCAACCTGATTTGTGTCGTGACATCATTTTGTGGATCAGGGGGTGGGATGAAAGTGTTTTGGGGTGTTTCAATCGTGGGTTGGATGGGTGGGTTGGTCAGTGTGTTGTTCGATGGTATCTGCATGTTCTATCGAGCGAGGTAGGCTTCTACCTACTTTTGTATGAACAACGCTTGTTGTTGATCTTCTTGTTGTTGTGCTAAGATTTGTGATTGTTGTTGCACTTGTTGCTATTCCAATAACGCTTGTTGTTGTGCTTGTTGTTGGGCTGCCAATTCTGCTGCTTCTTGCTACTCTTGGTATTGCTTTAATGCTTGCTGATATGCTTGCAATTGCACTGCTTGTCTTTGTGCAAGAATTTGTGCTTGATATTGGGCTTGTTGTGCCTGGTATTGAGCTTGCACTTGGGCTTGTGTGGCTTGTGCTTGTGCTACTTGTTGTTGCAATAGAAGTTGTGCTTGAGCAGCCTTTTGTGATTGCAATGCTTATGCGACTTGTGCAGCTTGAGCGGCTTCTTCTTGTTGTTGTTGCAACAATGCTTGAGCTTGTTGCGCTTGTAAGGCGGCTTGGGCTACTTGGGCGGCTTGAGCAGCTAGTTGTTCGGCTTTTTGTTTCTAAAATTTTTGGGACCCTCTTTCGAAAGCGGCTTGTAATGTTGTGTCGTATTAGCTTGATGTTGTGGAAGTTGGTGGTGGTGGATTTGGAATGGTGTTTGTGAAGGTGGTGTTGGTGTTTTGCGCGATGGATGGTTCTATTGATGTGGTTGTTCCTTGAGAGACCATGCTTTGCGATGTTAAGGGGGTGTTTGATGATGTTGCCATTGCTTGTGTGTTTGTCATCTATTGTTGTGATATCAATGAAAAATTTTGAGCGTTTCACATAATGCTTTGATTGATGTTTGGGATAGTGGTTTGATTGATATTAGGTAGAGGGGGAAGCCCTAAACCAAGGAGTGATATGGATGTTGATGGAAATGGTGGAAGAGGTGAAAATGTGAGGGGTGTGAGTTGTTGTGAAAGTGTTGTGGTGTCGAACATGCCCCCTAGTCCAAACATATCTCCCTCTTCTTTTGAATTTGTAAGGAGAGGAGTTTGAGGAGTTGCGTGAAAAAATGATAATGATGGATCATGATGGAAGGTGAGAGGAACATTTTTGTGTAATGGATTTTGGGGTATTTTTTTCCAAGGTGGTGTTTGCATCCAAGTTTTGATTATTAACAAGGTGGTGTGCTTGAAGAGCATTGAGAAATGCATTTCCCTTGTTAACATTGGGTTGGGTTGGAGCAAAAGATGTCGTGATTTGCGGAATGTTTTGAGTGATGTTTTGGGATGGGGGTGTAGATGAGATGGGAATGGTGGATGAGATGGGAGGAAATGATGTCTCCACTATAGTACTCACATCAAAATCTGAAGGTAACTTGGCCCCTTGTTTTGCTAGCTCAAGCATGTATAACGAAGGGTTGAGCCTCATCATGATGTTGATGATTCTATGGTTGTCCAGATTTTGGAGCATTTCATTCATTTCCTCGTTAGACATTCCAAAGGTAAGGTCATCTCCTTGGTTTTCCTCTTGCGTATTTTGTGATGATGAGAGGGTCAAAGGATTACTTGATTCGACGGGATTCATTTATGCGTTTGTTTGGCTAAGATCACTTGAAGTAGGTGTTTCTTTGTTAGCTTCCATGCTCTTCTTGTATTGAGATCTGGTTTGAACCATAAAACAAGGATCAATTTTTGGAAATAGGAGAGATGAATCTCTTGATTCTTTGGATTGATCTTTATTTTATGCCCCAAAGTGAAAAGTTTTAGGATATCTTAAGGATCAAGATGATGATATGGCAATGATGATGAATGATGTAAGGAATGGATGATGTAGATGTTTTGGTCTTTTGATTAATCTTGATGGGAGATGCTAGGCTTTTTCGGACTTTCGGATATGTTTCGGATTTTGATTTTTCCTTTTGATTTTGTCCTTGATTGGTTTTGATTGTTTTGAACAAAAATACCCTAAGATTTTGGATGATGATCTAAGGGATATATTTGCTCAAAGGATGATGATTTGAATATGTGCAAGGAGAAGGATGCATCTACCCACACCTATTCAAATAAGATGATAATTTAGCTAAGCATACAAAGAAGGATGCATCTACGTATACCAAGCTAAACAAGATCATTTTGATGACTTTGAATAATCATATGCAAAAGGATGCATCTACACATACCTAGCCAAAGGTGATTTTGATAATGTTTTCAAGGATTTGATAATGTTTGGTTTTGCCAAAGAAAGCCTAGCATAAGGATTTTTTCAAGATTTTTCAAAAGGTGATGGTGAGATGATGTTTCTTTTGATGTTTTGAAGGATGGATGAAAGGATTTTGATTTACTTTTGATCCTAAGATGAACCTAAAAAGACACTTTGTTTGCTTAGACCTAGGTATTGAAGAACATGCAAATGCTTCCTATAGACCTTTGTGACCAAAGAATGATTTAATTTGAACACATGCTTTTGGGTTTTGAAACAATGATTTTTGCTTTGGATTTTTGAAATCGTGAGTCTTCAACACACATGAAAGTTCATTTTGCTTAGCTTTGCTTAATGGCTTTATTTTACCACAAACACTTTCTTAGGATTAAGTTTTCAAACTAAGATGTCCAATGTCTTAATTTCCTCAAACCCCACAAGATATGTTTTGTGGAAATTAGATGAACTCAAGGCAAGGGTTTCCCTATAGTTTACTTAAGGAGACAAATCAATATATAATCCAATGTTTAGAAACGTCTAAGGACATGAATCCCAAGGGAAAGCAATAACATATAGATTGAGTCAATTGTATTTTTCTTCAAAAGGGTTTGAAATTTGGATGATGTTAAGTGTTTGTTTTTGAGGTGTTTTCGATCAAGCAATGCATTTTGTAACCCAAGAATAAGTACAATCCTATGGATGTGTAAGACAATATTTGTTGGATTCCCACTTGTACAAGTCTAGCTAGACTTATCTTTAGTGAATGGTTAGATGCTTGACCCCACTGGCTCCCCTCCACGACACTCACTTATACGGGGCAGCCAAGCATCAACACCCATGAAACTCCCATGGCATGTTTTCCATTTCTACTAAAAGACCGT
>VDFB02335477.1:0-10906 GCA_007258455.2 Sequoia sempervirens
CCTGCGAAAATTCTTCCTCAGCATAACATTACTTCTCTCTCTGGAGAAAATTCGATCTTGCCTACTGAACAATCAATTGCTTGATAATTTCGAGAGAGATCAAATTTCTCTTCAGCTGTGCCTATGAAAAATGAGTTGCTGAAACTCATTATAATGCTGAAGAGCTTAATTCATTTTAGCAATTGCCTTTTCTTCTCTTGATCTCGATTTGTTTTTATTTGTTCAAACAGGCAAGTTTCCTTTATTTTTCGAAAAGAATCCGTCTCGAGCTTATCCAGGCAAATCTCATTGATCTTCAAAATTCGATTTTTGCTTAAATGTTTATCTTTGATTTTTTTGAATTTTCGAAAATAAACATTAAATTAAATTCGATATTTCCATCATTAAATCAATGGTGAATTTAATTTTTTTGCCCATCGGATTTTATTTTGGCCGGCACAATTTATTTTCTTCCAAAACGTCTCTGGCAAACTTCATTTCGTCCAAGGCATTTAAATTTCTAAGTAGTTGAAAATAAATTATTAAAATATTAAAATATTTTAATTTATTCCAACCCGTTTGTTTTGGACCCATGGCTATTCCGATTTTCACTTCATTTTTCTCGGCTAAAAGTGTATTTTCCAATTTTATTCCCAATTTCGTCTAGCCAAGTCAAAACTTAAGCCATTCTGTCGACAATTGCAATGCCAGATCCCTATTTTTCTTTGCCATGGCGAACTTTTAATTGCATTGAGCCTATTTTCTTCTGCCAAAGTCAAATTTTCTCTTGCTCGGTCGAATTTTTCTAGGCAAAATCCCTGTCTGGATGTCTTCATCAAGCGAACTTCCTTGACGCTCGACAAATTCTTATTCCCTCTGGCCAAGGGCGATCCTTCCTCTCTTTGATTTGCGTATCTTTCTCTGTATACTCGGCCAACTTTTCTTCTAGGCATTCAAGACTTTAGGCGAAATTTAAATTTCCCTTTACTTTTGTGCCAGGCACACTTCATTTTATTCCTTGCCATAGCCTAACTTCTTTAGCACTAGTCCTTTCAAACTTCTTGAAAACGTCATGATTCCTAGCCAAAATCTCCATTTTTTCATCCTTTGACCTCTATACTTAGGCAAATTTTCGAATTTGTCTTGGCTAGGCACCAAACACTTAGCAAAAATCATTATTTTCTCCCTTGATAGACCATGGCGGACTTTCCAACCCTTTTGGACAAGCATCTTGGACGTCCCTCTTTTCTAGGGCGGACTTTGGATGGTCTTTACATCATCTTTCTTGAACATGGCGGACTTTTAAAGCTCTTAGCATTTGCCTTAATACTTTGCCTCTTGGAAATATCACAACACTTAGCCAAAATCTTGATTCCACCTTTTTAGGCTCTTATACTTAGCAAAATTTTCGAAATTTTCCTTGGTAGGCATCAATACTTAGTGAAATTTTTGATTTTTTTCCTTCTCATGTGCCTAGGCGGACTTTCCAACCTCTTGGCATGTGCATGGCGGACTTCTTAAGCTCTTGGCACTTCTCCTCAAGTGCATGGCGGACTTTGAAGGGTGTTAGGATATTGAGGGCGGACTTCATGACCTTTTGGCACTTGCCTTCCTTAGTGCTGGGCGGACTTTCAAAACTTTTGGCACTTCCTTTCAAGTGGATGGCGGACTTTCCAACCCTTTTGGACATGCATGGCGGACTTTGGAGGATCTTAGGACAAGCATGGCGGACTTCATCTTAGTCTTGGACATTCCTCTTTGAGTGCTGGGCGGACTTTCCTAAGCTTCCAGACATTCATACCTTCTTCTTCTTGACATTTTCCTTCTTGAAAATGGCGAATTTTCCAGACTTAACCAGATTTTTCATGAACTTCATCCTTTTTCAAGTTGATTTTCCATGATTTCGACCTTCAGATCTGACTGGTTTTGACTGATTTTTCATGCTTTTGATACTTTTTCTCGCTTTTTACCTTGTTTTTCCAGATTTTTCAATAATTTTTCAATTTTCTCTTTGATTTTCTGAGTGATTTTTCGATTTTTTTGAACTTCTGAGTGGATTTTTGGAATTCGAGACCTTTCCAAATATAGAAACTTTCCAAAAATAGAAACTTTCTAAAAATAGAAAAAGCAAAACCCTAAAAAATAGGGAACCCTGTTTGGTCCAAAAATGCCAAAATTGAAAAAAGCGAAAAAGCAAAATTTCCTAAAAAGTAGGAGATCGAAATTAATGGAGTCCGCGAAGGCCGATCGTTTCACGGGCCTTGGTAACTATGGCGATCCCTGCTTGATTCAAGCATGGATTACTGACTTGGCTCGGGTAACTCTCAGCAAACTGACTTGAAACTCTTATTGAAGGTGATCTCACGTAACCGTTGCAAGGAGACAAAACCCTAAAAACTAGCAGACAACTGGGGGTCCCCATTGGCGATTGGGCGATGTGTGAAAAGGTCACAATAGAGAGCTTGGTTAAAGAGAAAAATATCTTTTAAGGCCGAAATCATTCCTATTCATACCTTTGCAAATGTTACTCCGATAAACTAGGGGGTATTTAAACTAATCCTCAGTGCCTCTCTAGAGGAAGTTCGCACAATAGAGTTAACCTTTGACATGATGCTTCTAGGCTATGTTACCGGAATCGGCCATTTGCCCTGCCGATTCCGGGTACGGGACGTATCGGTACGGATACGTGGTGGAATCCCTACGGAAGCGGACAGGGTTCGGGTTTTTCTACCAAAAAACGTTTTAGTAATTTTCTCCTCGTTTTTTAGTGACGTGGCGTTTTTTCGAAGCGTTCGAGGCATTTGGCGGGGAAATCGAAACCTTTTTCTGCTTTTCCGCATGAAGAGCAAACGCCAAAAACCCTAAATCTTCCATTCGTTCACTTGTCTCCGATTTTATTTGCAAAAACGACGTCTTGTTTGCTCGTGGGCTGTGCGACCAGTTGCAAACGAATTTCAGCGGCCATTCCAGACGAACTTCAGCGGCCATTGCAGAATTGTTTAGGCACCATTGCAGGGAAAAATCCACGGGTTGCAGGGAGTCGACAAATGGGCGGCTGCGAAAAGTTCCAAGTAGGGTTAGTTTTTTTTTTTTTTTTCCAGAAACATTAAAATTCGAACTTTATTATTTATGAAAGATTAAGAATGTAAAAATTGTCTATGTTCAGTATTTAATAGTATAAATTTATAAATTAAAATGGTATTACTATTAAGTTATTAACTATAAAAATTTAAACATGTTACTGGTTACATATTATAATTTTAATATGTATTATCATTTATAAATTATATATCGTAATATAATAATTATATAATATTTAAAATTGTGCATTTTACAATTTAAATATATAATATATAATATTTTATTATTTTCTGTTTTAAATTTTTAATATTGTGCATTTTAATGTTTAAATATATAATATTTTATTATTTATTATTTTAATTTTTTTAATATTGTGTATTTTATAGTTTAAACTTCAATTTTTAAATTTTTAAATTTATTAATTCTTAATTTGTTATAAATTTATAATATAATAATAAACTAACACTAAATGTTAAATTATTTATTATTAATATATTATATTTAATTTTAATTTTATTATTCTAATAGTCTATAATATATTATTTTATTGTAAAATATAACTATATCAATTTTTTATTTTAGTTTTAATTTTTTTAAATAATAAATTAATAATTTAATGAATAATATATTAAATGTTCATTTAAATAATTTTAATTTTTTCCAAAATGGTATATCAATTTATTATTTTTAAATATTTTGACATTTATTGTCTAATAATTGATTAATTGTTTTTGAACTTGCAACAGCATAATGGCAACCAGTTCTACTTCTATTGGTGGACCTACCTTTAAAACTAACCCAAATTCACCTCTATAGAAATATGTACAAATGATACAACAAGTTAAAGGGGGAGGAACATTTGTTTGGATATGCAATCATTGTAAAGTTCAGTATACTAGCTCATATAGTCGTGTGAGATTACATTTATGTGCCATTTCTCGACAAGGAATCTCAGTATGTGCAGGAGAAACTGGTAAAGGGTTACATCCTCACAAAGTAGCAGCATATATTAAAGAGCAAGAGGAAGCAGATGCAAGAGCTGGTCGTGCCACAAACCATCCTTTGTTGAGAGGAGGAGGAAGTGGAAGGGGATCAAAGAGGCCTCCTCCTTCTCCAACACATAGTGACTTCGATGATGTTGTAGTAGAGAGCCACCCATTTTTGGGTAGAAGTGAAGATGATCCTGTTGGTGTGAAGAGAAGCAAGGGGCCATTAGAAAATGCATTTAAGCTTGAAGCTAGAGAGCATGCAAATCAAGCTGTTGCAAGATGTCTATATGCAAATGGTTTGGCATTTAATGTTGTAAGATCACCATATTGGCAGGATATGTTGAGAAAGGCAAGTGACTGTCCACAAGGGTACACAGGGCCAGGTTATGAGAAGGTGCGTACCACCTTACTAGCAAAGGAGGTAAAAGGCATAAACAATGCATTGATTCCCATTAGAAATTCATGGAAAAAAACAGGGGTGTCAATTATTTCTGATGGATGGAAGGATGCCAAAAACCGGCCATTAATCAATGTGATTGCAGTGTGCCCTAAAGGGGCAATGTTTTTGAAAGCCGTGGATTGTGAAGGACAAGTGAAGGATGCACAATTTATTGCTAACATCCTTATACAGTGCATTCAAGATGTGGGTCCTGAAAATGTTATCCAAGTAATAACAGACAATGCAAAGAATTGTAGAGCTGCAGGCATGTTAATTGAGACACGATTTGAGCACATATTTTGGACACCTTGTGCTGTTCACTCTCTCAACCTCATGCTACAAAAGTTGGGTGCAAAAATAAATTGGATCAAACAAATGTATGCTGAAGCTGAAGAGATTGAAATGTTCATCACAAACCATCAAATGTCACAGGCCATTTTTAGATCATTTTCAGCGTTGGAGTTGTTGAAGGTAATTGAAACACTTCAACTTTTAAATTTTACATTTCACTTTAGTAATTACTATTTTATTTTTTAAACTCAAGCATGTCTTATTTATATTTTAATTTTAATTTTAAATTTTTGAATAGGTTGTAGAAACTAGATTTGCATCGAACACGATTGTCTTGAGGAGACTTGTGAAGGTGCGGGGGGCACTTTCTAGCATGGTTATTAGTCAAAGTTGGTCCCTATGGAGGCAATCAAATACTGAAAGGGCAACAAATGTAAAACGGATGATCCTAGATGACACTTGGTGGGAACGAGCAGAATATCTTCTTAGATTCACTGAGCCCATCATGAGTATGATCCGTTTTACGGACATGGATAAGCCATGTTTGGGAGAGGTATATGATGGCATTGATACAATGATCGAGCAAATGAAAATCGTCATCAACGAAAAAGAGCAAGATCCTGAAGAAACTTTCTTCAAAGAGGTGCAAACAATTTGTGTTGAGTGATGGAACAAAATGACCACCCCACTACATCTTCTTGCATTTGCATTGACTCCCAAGTTTTATAGTGATGAGATTCTTGCTTTGCCATCAAGAGTGCAACCATATTCAGATCTAGAAGTTGGTGTGGGGTGTAGGAAAGCACTTAGTAGACTCTTCTCCGATCAAGAAACAGAGTATTTAGTTAGAGCTGAGTTTGCTGATTTTGTATCTGGTGAAAATCAAAGTATTGGTGCTTCAATTGACAAGTATAGGATGGATGCTCATTCTTGGTGGTATGTCAATGGCTTTACAACACCACATCTCCAAGCTCTTGCGATCAAAGTTTTATCGCAAGTAAGTTACTTAGTTTTTATTGCATTCTCTAAATTATATTGTTTACTATTTTAAAAATAATAAAATGGTTAACTTCAAATTTAAAGTTTGATTTACAACTTTATAATTATAAGTTCCTCTCACTTTGTTTCAATAGGTTGCTAGTTCCTCTTCAGCTGAGCGAAATTGGAGTACATACTCCTTTATCCACTCAATGAAACGCAACCGATTGGCAGCAAGTAAGGCGGAAGAGCTTGTTTATGTGCATTCCAACTTGCGCCTTCTTACTCATAAAAAGAATGAGTATAAGGAAGGAGGCACGAGGTTGTGGGATGTAGATCCAGAGCGAACTGATTTGGATTTTTCAGCTGCCACACAATCTTTACTTTCTATGGACTTGGATACCCAGCATGCTTCCAATGAGAGTGCTAGTGGGGCTGCATGTGGTCCTATTAATTTACCTAGATCATCTAATGTCAATGATGATGCTGCTCTTAATCTTCCTAATGACCCATATGATGCCCATCGTTAATTGTATTGCTTTGTTTTAAATGTTGAACCAATGAACAATGAATTCAATATAATTATATACCTATCGTAACATTCAAGTTTTGAAAAATTGATATCAAATTAATTTAGTATAATGGTATTTCAGATCTGTTATATTTATGGTAGTTCTAAGTTTTGTTTAGCATATGCATGATATGTGGTATTCCAAATTTACTTCTTATTTTTACTTTATAGGCTGCAAATATGTCTATATCTATGATTTTTATATGTTTTATGTACGGACGTACCCAAATGTACGCACACCAAAAAAGTACCACTTACCCAAGCGCATCGCACCCTCGCATTCGCATCCTATCTCTAATAACTTAGCTTCTAGGAGTTATCAGAAGAGAGAATTTTTATATAGGAATAGCTTGGAAGATTGATGTTAGGAGAGTGACTTTATTTGCAAAAGATAACTATTTGCTTTTCCACACATCTAAAATTTGGTTCAATCTTTTCAAAACAAGAGTCCAAAGCTATTTCTTGTGTCCTAGAAACATATGGAAACCCAAATAGGTATTTGAAGGACTTCCTTTCTTGAAAGGTAGGCATCTAGAGAGAAAAGCTTGTCCTTTGCTGTTGATATTAAAGAAAAAAATAGTAGATTTATCTCTATTAACCTTTCGGCCCAAAGCATGTTCATAAATAGTAAGAACGTGTAATGTCCCCGTTTTGGAGGTAGTGTAATTTAATTAAATTAATTAATTAAGTTGTCCAAAATAATGATATTTCATGAGGATGAGTAATTGATTATTTTAATTAAATTAAAAAGTGATATTAAGTTAATTATTTATAAGGATATCAAATAAATCAATATTATAAGGTGACCTTATATTTAATTAATTTAATAAAGTGACTTAAATGAAATATTATATCATAAAGTCACTAAAATAAAATAAAATAATATTCTAGAAGCTTCTTGAAGAATTGGAGAAAAAGAATAAATAGAGGGGTTGGCTGGGCTTCTAATCATCCAGTTGTTGAATATTGTTTGATTCATTTCATTGGGGAAGCCTATGCTTTCTGCAGTTTCTTCATTCAATCATTGAGACTGAAAGCTCTCTTTGGTTGGCAACTCTGAGGTTGTGAAACTATCAGCTGATATTGTTGCATTGTTGGATGTAGCATTTCAGTCATTTCACTTGAGCAAAATTAGTGGCCAAAGGCCAATTTTGCATGGTACGATTTTGGAGGGTTGCTGGAGATATTTTTGTGCATTGGTCTCATCGATTTGGCATAGCAGGGGTTGACTTGCATTCTACATCATCATATACAAGTTCTGGTTTTATTCATCAGTCATTATTATCAGCATATAGAGCCACGATTTTGCTCATGGCAATTTCTCCTTGGTTCGATCTTGCTTGAGGGTGGTGGTGCTTCATTCTTGGGGCCAAGACGTCTTTGTTTGGTGCTTTATTGGAGACCAGGAGGCTGCAAATAATTTTATATCAGAAGATCATGCTACAACAGGGGCGGCTGTTTGAGGGATTCGACTTGGCTTCATGGAGACTCCATTCTTTGCATAAGGATCTGCCACAGCGTCATCAATCTTAGGAGCTTCATTGCATCAGGTTCTTGCATTTTATTAAGTCCAATTGCATTGTTCTATCAACTTGCACAGGTTGCTGCTGTAGGTGCTGAATCACAGTCATACACAGAGATATCTGAATGTAGTCTTTGCATATATCATAAGGAGTTCAGTTGCATAGTGAGAAGTCTTAGTTGCTGCATTTTGAGATTGCAAGTCAGTCATAGTCATTGGCGATAAATTGTAATCAGACTGATGAAATATTTAATGGCAAATCATGAAGATAGAAGTTTGACTGCAAATTGTTTGTGGTAATATCTTACTTGCTGAAGGTGGTCAATGACATAAGAAGATTGTTCAAGAATTGTTGTTAAAAGTCAATGGTCTGTAGCTTTACATTTGAATGTATTTCCAGTCACTTAGAGTTTCATGCCAAGTGTTTGTATTAATGCCAAGTGGCTGTAAGTGCACATTTCTCATGTTTTGGTCATATATATGCATTCAAAAGACAAATAACAAGTGCATTTGCATTTACTACTTTGCATACATCATTGTAGTGTTAATTCTCAAGCTTCTAGACCTCTTTGATATCATTACAAGTTTGCAAAATCAGACTGAAACTTTACATCTGCAAGTTAAGAGGTTACATGTGAATTGTTTGACAATATTCCTTGAGCTCATCTTCAGCATTTTGAGGGCAGTTTGAGCAAGGGATATTACAGAACGTTCTTGATAGTTTTGTGTTCTTTGATAGGAGTAGCGTAGTCTCATCAACAAATTGTTGATGAGTAAGCTCTTTACCCAAGGAGAAATCTTGGAGCCCTTTTAGAGATCTTCTAGCTTTAAGAAATCCAATATACTTGCCAAGAGATTCTACCATAATAATCAAAAGACAAGAAGAAAGTGGATTCTCTTGCCTTAAACCCTATGAAGTCATAAAGAAACCTTTTGTCGAGCCATTGACCATGATCGAGAAATTGGCGGTAGCGTCATAGTTTTTGACCCAAGTTCTCCAATTAGAGCCAAATGTGAACTTTGCCAACACATGGACTAAGAATTTCTTGGTGACTCTATCCTAAGCTTGTGAGGTCTAATTTGAGGAGCATTTCTTTCCTTTTGCTAACCTATAATGAGTAAATCAATTTGTGCATTGTGACAATACCACTAGTGATTTGTTTCCCTTGGACAAAACCTCCTTGCTCCTTTGAGAATATAGTAGGGAGGAGAGTTTTTAACCTATTACCAATAACCTTAGAGATAATCTTGTACAATATTGCATAGGGAAATTATCTAAAGTCTTTAATTCTGATAGCATCCTTCCTCTTGGGAATGAGGGTCAAGAAAGTAGAATTGAGGGTTTTCAAAATAGATATGGAGTCTTGAGATTCTTGAACAACTTCTCATAGATCATCCCCCATAAGGGCCCAAAGCCTTTGAAAAAAGAGGGCTTGAAACCCATCCTACCCAAGAACCCTATCTCCAGTCATGCCAAAGAGAGCCACCTGAACTTCATCTTTAGAAATATTCTGTACAAGCCTCTCATTTTCCAGTTGATTGATCAAGGAGGGGATCTGGTCAATAAAAAGTTCTTGCTTGTTATAACTGTCTTGATTATCCATTGAAAGCATTTTCTCCCAGAAAGATACCAAGGAGCACTTGAGGGTTTGAGGGTCTTTAGTAACTCCATCTTCCAATTGAAGTGTGGAGATGTGATTTCCTTGTCTTTGGATTTTATAGGCAATGTGAAAAAACTTAGTTTTTATTATTTCCTTCTTAGAGCCATTTGATTCTAGAATTTTGGTTCTAGTAGATGTCCTCTTGTTTGTAAATATCATAAAGCTTATGAGAGATCTCTTTTTCCTATTCAAAGAGATAATTCAAATTGGTGTTATCCAAGTTGAAACTAAATCTCAATCATTCTCCTCTCCAAAGTAGCTTTTTCTTTGACAGATTTTTGAGGTTGTGACGGTTCCGTCCTTTTAGTCTAACCTCAAGAGCTTTCAATTTATTATTGAATATGTACATTCTTGTACCATAGAGCTCATGCTAATTTTGCAACAAGAACAAATAGCCCGGTTGAAATCAGGATGAGTTAACCACATTTTCTCCAATCTAAATGGAGTGTGTTTGGGAAAGAATTAGGGTCAACGGTCAAGGAAATTGGCTTATGATCTGAGCCTCCCTCCATAAGAACTTTATTGCTGCAAATGAAATTATTATCTAACCAAGACGTAGAAGCCAAGAAGTGATCAATCCTAGCCAAGATTGAATCATTTACCTTCTATTAGTCTAGGTGAACTGACCTCTTTTAGGATGAACATCCTAGAGGGAAGAATCTCTAAGGAGAGAAGGAAGCCCTTCCTTATTAGGCAGAGAAGGAGCTCCACCCTTCTTTTCAGAAGACTCAAGCCTAGCATTGAAATCACTAGCCACTATCCACTTAGTTTCTTCATCCACTTTCAACAGATCTTTGATTTGGCCCCAATAATGAATCTTTTCCTAGATTATCAGAGGACCATAAACATTAATAAGAGAAAAACATAGATTAGAGGAATTTCTTGCCTATTCTAGATGATGGCTAGACCACTAGTTATACCTTTGGCTTCCGTATGCGTAATCTACTAATCCCCCATTTGCGTGGAAAGAGAGGCATATTCTGGACTTCTTGATTGGAGTTGATTTTAGTTTCCTGTATTATGCAGATATCCATATTGAATTTCTATAAGAATCTCTAGAGCAACATTATCTTGGAGGGGGAGCTGGAGTTCTATCCCCTAGTGTTCCATGAGAAAATATTCATTGAGTAACCTTCGTTTGCTTGGTGCTCACCAAGCCATTCTCTAGCTGAGATTGATTGCTAGCAGCTATATCTACCAAAGCTACAAATTGTAAAGTGGTATATATGTTTGGTCACCTGACCTTTGCATGTCCAAAATCTACTTTTCTTTTTTCAGCCCATTTGTGAGTTGTAACCTTGCTTGAACTGTTTGGTTCCAAATTGGAGCAGTCTTGGTGATCCAAGGGGATGCCAGGGTTCTCTTGTACCCTCCTATTGAAATTAAATTTAAGGA
>VDFB02335478.1:0-27698 GCA_007258455.2 Sequoia sempervirens
CAATTTTGCTATAGATTCTATTCTTACATATTTTGGAAATAATATAAATAACTTATTGGGGGAATTTTTATGTCAAGATGCCTAACTCTTTTTTTTTTTAATTTTATCGCCACTTAAGGGCCTATTTTTTCTATGATGATCTTGCACATACCCACATTGTTCACAATACAAAATGTAAAATGGATAAAAAAACCCCTTTTCACACCAACACCCTTGCTTAAGTACAACTAAAGGAGAAGTAAACAAATGAAAATGGTGTAAAGATGCAAGGATGGGTTCGAAATGCTAGGCCATGTTTGGTATTCATGTACACATGTGTAATCTCTAATAAGTAGAGTAAATGAGATAACCTAGTGGGAAAAAAATCCTTCCCAAAATAGAGGAAATTCAAGTAAATAAGGAAGGACTCAACACAAACCCCCAAGGACAACTTCTATCACCTAAATTATATAATTAATAAGCCCCCCGTAAAAGGGAAGGAGAGAGATTATGTAGTCCCCTGATAATGTGTAATGTGCTACAAGATTAGTGAATGGTTGAATAAAACATGATCTAATGCCCATAAACAACATTCCTCCCCTTTAGCTTAAAGCTCTACTGCACCCACTTTGTAAAATTCAAATTTCTACTATGCTTTGTCTACCATGGTACTACTGGGTGGGGGGCCCCATCTGGTGTCCCCTTCCAAGGTTGCTTCCTTAGCGTTAGCAATCATTGATGGGAAACCTAACCCTCTCACAACTTTTTATAGTTCTAAAATTAGAAGATTCCTATTTTTGGATGGTGTCTCAACTCAAGATGCTAGAAAATCTAGTTTGTCACTGTAGACACATAAAAATGTCCTAAGCCTTCGAGCGTCATTTTTGTTCATCCTCATCCTTCGATAATTGAATAATTTTGGTTATTCAATTATGTTTTTCCTCTATTAATTAAATAATTTTTAATTATTTAATTAATTAACCTTCTCATCTTTATTCTATCTTTATCAATTAAAATTATTTACTTGCATCACTAATTTCTCCCTCTTCTTCAATAGTTAAATAAATTATTATTTATTTAATTATTTTGACATCTTTCATCTATAGTTAAATAATTACCATTAATTATTTATCTATTCATGGTCTTTTAATTCTTCTATAGTTAAATAATTATTAAAATGATTTAACTATCCCATGCCACCTCCCCTATTAAATAATTAATCTAAATTAATTATTTAAAGTCTAATTTTCATTTCTCCATTTAATTAAATTGATAAATTTAATTAAATACTCCTCTTTTCATTTTCTCCAAATAAATAATTTGAGAAAATTATTTATTTTCCACTTGTCAATTTCCCCCACTCTCCATTTTTGAATAAATTATTTAAAATAAATTATTTATGCACCACTTGGTCAAAGATGCTTTGTCATAATCCCCTGTTATAACATTGATTTCTGTCATAGCCTGTATGTCTTGCATGTCCGTCATAGCTGTCAGGTTTCATAGCTGTCAACGTTATAGATTTTCCATACATGGCATATTCTTGGTGCATCAATTCTAGACCATTGATATGGGCATCTTTTTTGAGACTTAATCTCAACCATACGTTTCTTAACATCTCTCTCATCCATTGTCATCCATTGATTTTGGAATCTTTCTAGAAGATTAATCTCAACCGTCCATTCGAATGGTTGTCTATAAAAACAACCTTCCTTCTCCATTTTCAGCTTAACAACTAATTATCTCCAACTTTCTTGCTACCATTTGTAGGTTTTGTATAAGTTTTTCAACAAATCTGAGGGAAAAGTTGCATAACAAGAAGAAGGAGAGAAAGAGAAAGAATCAACCATAATGGGGAGTGATTTCTTTTATGTTTTGCATTTTTGATTCTCTCCATTATTTGTTTTCTCTTATTGGATGTGGTTTAATAGTTTAGAAGTGTTGGCTATCACTTTATCTATTCTATTTTATTTTTAACCCTATCTAAAATTTGGTGAACCCGACGTGAAGTAGAGAAAATTTGTGTTCTTGTTTATTTTTGTTGTTTTGCAGATTACAACCAAGAATGCATACGAAATCCCGTCATCTTCATTTGAGCATAGAAAAATGGACGCATCAAATATTTTAAAACTTTTTTTGAGTTTTGTAGGCCTCGTTTTCTGATTTCCAGAACATTAAACGGTTTGAAATTTTGTTAAGATTTGAGAAAGTTATGGCCATTTTACTGATCATAGTTTTTTTAAGATTTAGTTGTTAAAATCCAATTTTTCTTTTATTTATAATACTTTTGTTGTGTAGGATTTTGCAAAACTTTTTATGGGTTTTGAAGGTCTATGTCTTAGCTTTCCATAGATATTTACGATTTAAAATTTTGTTTAGTGTTGTGAAAGTTATCACTATTTTAATTTGTTGTTTTCATTCAATTTTTTTGGTTTACCAATCTTTTGTTTGTAGCATGTGGCTTTGGAGTGGGGCTCCCAAAAATTGCTTCTTTTGAAGCAACAAAAAGATTGAGCTCTTAGTTTTTAGTTTTCTTTGTTTTCTTTTTCTTAGTTTAGTTTAGTTTTTTTATTTTCTAGTTTAATAGTTATTTACTAACTTTTAGTTTGGTTTTTATTCTTTTATTCTAACTTAGTTTTTTTTGCAGCTTTCTCGTTGGTCCAAGACATTTATAAAACTACTAATTTGTGGTTTTGTAGCTCCGTTAGTCGAAGACTCATTTCTTAAACAATGTGTTTGTGATTTCTAGTTTAGGAACACTTCTTTTGGTGCATTAAAATGAACATGTGCTTGATTTTGTCTGACTGTGCTTGAAGGTGGTAGGTGATTATGCTCTCACCTTGTGAAAACTAGGTGATCAGAAAACCAGACCCACCTTATTTTTTGTCACCTTCATGACTTAATAATCGAAGTATCCTCTCCCCTTGCACTTTTGAGTGATCTTGGGTGTAAGAGAAATGGTTATTATTTCTAGAAATGGGCCTGCCTTAAGGGAAAAAGTACTCACCTTAAGGGACAACCCGACCGGTAACAAGCTAAAGCCAAGCCACTTCCATCCGGGATATAAAATGGGTGCTTGAGGAAAGTTCAAGTACCACGAGTGCGGATGTGTCACACAGACGGAGTAGTACTCTCATAAACCCTGTTGAGCGTAACCTCTTCAGGCTGGAGTGCCACCTAATTGGTGATTAATCTCTCACCCCATGTGTGGCCACTCGAACGGATGCCCTAACTAAACACCTATTGTTTTAGAAGCCAACCATTTTCAGCCGTTGCTTGGTATAGTGCAGGGTACAGTATCATGCCCGAAGATACTCACTATTGACTCCCTTGAGTAGAGATACTTGAGTTCTTTGGAGGCTGTCGCCAAAGTCGAAGTTGAATTGTGCTTGAATGGCGTTCGGCGAGCCATGGAGGGGAGCCAATGCCACCAAACTTATAATCTATCTTCTCTCGAGAAGGAAAGGTGTTTAGCACCAATCTGGGGTATATCGGTGGGCTATATCAAGTATACAAACCCTTGGCCTATTAGGATTGTGCTTGTCTCATGTGTGTTTGCATACACCAAAACATCGTTCTTGTCAAGTGTTTTCTAGATTTTCAAATAGTATTCACCACATTCATAAATCTAAACACAAACAATCGACCTCAAACAAACATCACACCTAGTAACTTGCAACACCTCAAAACATTTCCAAAACCATCAACCAAATATGTCTAACCGCTATCTTCCATATTCATCTACGACCTATGAACAACACCAAAGGATTGAATATCTTGACCATCATTTGAAAGAGCTTGAAAAACAACTAGAATCCCAATATTTGAATGAAGTGATGCATTTATCTCATAAGCCTTTATCCTTACCCAAAACTACATCATCCAAGTTCAATGTCCATGATTTTCTACAAAGGCTAAATGAGAAACTTAAATTTATGTCCTCAAACACAAATAATCTTGAGCAATCCTACCATGTCATGCATCTATCTTCATCTCCCATAAGTCAAAATAATCCTCACGGGTCTTTCACCCAAGTTAACAAATCTATCCAACCATCCTCTCTCATCCTACCATCTCCATCCAATGAGTCATTTCAATCTATTAGTCCAAAGAATGCTAGCATAGACTCCCCTACACATCAAGATCAAAGCATTCTTTCCACTCCATCCAATGATACCAAAATTCCACAACCCCTTCCAATCTTTGACCAAGATCCCATCTCTCAAGAACCTCACGATGATCCCCTTGTCTCTTTTTGTTTCATTCAAGATGATTCCCTTCCATCTCAAGAGAAAAGTATCCTTCCAAGTCCTCCTTCCACCTCATCTAATGAATTCATACCATCTCATGATTCCATCATATCCAATGATCAAGATAGGCTTTCCACAAAATATCAGGATTCCCTTCCTCGTCAAGATCAAGATATACCTCCATTCAAGGATACCCTTTCATTCCATGATGATGTTCATCCTTCTCATGATCAAGACATTCCTTTCATACCACTTTGTGATGATTCCATACGTAATAAAGAGCAAGATACTCCATCTCCTACACCTCTTGATCCTTTTCCAAGATCAAAGTACCCCCTTATCCCCATGTCAAGATCCTATCACACATCATGATTCCCCTCCTGACCACAATCCTCCACAGGAGTCTATCACCCCTATTCAAACTATCCATGAACCTCTTACCTATCAAATGGGTTCTCTCACTTTTATCCAAGGTGGTTTACTCGAAGATCTTGTTATTCCTTCCATATCACAACCACCTCATGATGGACTTGCATCTTGTTTCATAAACAATATATATCATATTGGCAAATGAATGCGTCAAAGTATGAACTACAAAGGCAAAGGATTAGGCCTTCATGAACAAGGTATCCTAGAACCCCTTTATATCCAAGAAAATTCATATTATCATGGCCTTGGTTATACACATCACACTCAAGAAATTTGTACCCATCATAAGCCTAGATTCCATCAAAGTAAATCTACTTATCCTAGTCCATCAAACATTCCATCTATCCTAGGTCCTTATCCTAGTCCATCAAACCTTCCATGTATCCTTGGCCCTTATCATCCAAACGCTAGTTCATCAACCCTTTCATCCATATTGGGGCCCTACATTCCTCCATCTCCTATTCATCAAGAACAACAAAGGCACCCATCCTTGATGCCCTCTCAAAATTCTACCTACATTAACCCATCCATAAGACCTCCATATCATTCATCTCCATCCACCCATCCCATTGCTCTTGGAAGCAATTTGGGTGCCAAATGTCAAAAGCTTCCATATCAAAATCCACATGTATCAAAGGATCAACATGTCTCCTTGAAGAGCCATGCAAAAATAAAAGAAAATTTGATCCCAAGTCAAAATAAAAATCGAAAAGGCCACAAAGGCCCATCAAGTCAAAATAAAAATCCAAAAGGCCACAAAGGCCCATCAAGTCAAAAGCAAAAAATTCAAAGGCCACAAAGGCCCATAAATCAAGAAGAAAAATGTCAAAGGCCACAAAGGGCCATAAAGCAAAAAGAAGAATCTCAAAGGCCACAAAGGCCCATGAATCAAAAATCAAAGTCAAAAACTATGTGGATTCCTAAAAGTCTCATAGAAGCAATAAAATCTAAATTGGCATCCAAATTTGCTAATCCAAAAGCTTCCTCCTATCATCCATCTAAAAACCTATCACCTTCCAAATTCAGTTTTCCTCCATCACTCCACCACCCTTCAAGGTGTGTGTCGATGTTGATCTTTCCATCCTTTCCATCCTTTTCATCTATCCATCAACAAGCCTTCCAACCTCCTATCCATTATCCAACATCCATCCCCCATTAACCTCCTTTAATCCAAACCTTTGCATAAGTCCTTAGCTTCTTCCATCACACCATTAATTTACCAACGTTTATGAGCCTAATCCTCATTGCCATGGTTTATTAGGGCACACATTTGAGGGATATAGTCATGAAACTTGATGCTTGAGTCCTTCCTCCATCTCCCTATCATGCATATATTACCTTCCATTTTCATTTATCCCTATCCATATCCTATCTTCCATATTCCTCTTGTACTTTACACTTGGGGGCAAGTTTCATCCCTCTTATCATGCATATTCATGATCCTCTTTGCATTCATCCTTTACCTTTCCACCTTTGATCTTGACAAGGTTAAGGATCTTCTTGAACATCGTATATCTTATCTTATACACTTTATCCATATCTTTCATACCATATCCTTCACTGTATCCATATTTCACCATCTTATCTTAATGCATCCTTTCTTCCCTTCCTTGGTCTTGATGAGGAATAGGAGAAAAATACTTAGGCATTGTGTCCATATCTTATCGATCTTGATCATCCTATTCATTATCCTTATCTTTGCATTCTTCCATTCCATATCTCCTAGCTTATTAAAATCCATGTCCCATTTCCTTCCTTTGTTCTTGATGAGATTAGGGGAAAAATTACAAACACATGCTTTGGATTCCCTTTCATATCCTTATGTGTTACCATTCCATCATATTTCACATCCTTATCATTTATCCATGATTAAATTACCTCCAATGTTGGTCATCATGTCCCTTTGCAACCTTGAATCTTATCATGTGAATCATATTTGAGCCTAGCTGTAAAACATTATCCAATCCCCATATTTTTTTGTCAATCAATCATAAACAATCATCAATCTTATCGTACTTAGAGGAATCAGTTATCCTAAGTACTTATCATCATCATGCCTCATGGAATTGATCATTCGTGGCATCCAATCAACAAACCATTATCATCTTTTGACAAAGGATATGTTGTTTGTGTGACATGTTTTGCAGTGAATCTTTCATTTTGATCTATCATTTATCCATGGTTGCATTACCTCTACTGTGGAAGATCTTATTTCTTCAATTAGTCATATCACATTTCATTTCACTCCATCTTTAAATAATTCAAAAATCCTTAAAATGCAAAAATAATCCAAAAATCATAAAATCATCTACGAAATAACAAAAAAAATCATAAAATGTCCTAAAATAATCCAAAAATCACAAAATGCGAAAACTCAAAAAATCCTAAAATGTCCTAAAAATCTTTTAAAAATCATAAAAATGTCTTGAAAATATTCAAAATCATAAAATGTCTTGAAATAATCCAAAAAAATCATAAAATGTCCTGAAATAATCCAAAAAAATCAAACATTCCAAAAATCCCAAAAAAATCAAAAATTCCAAAAAACGGTGACACTTTCAGATGACCACATAGCTTTGAACTTCAATAAAATCAAAACATTCAAGTGTTGACAATCAAGCAAACATTATAACATATATATCAACCCATCTTACGAATCCAACCAAATGCATAAACTGTAACGAGAATCATTTTTACATAGAAGCAAGACTCCTGTTTGTTTGTTGATCTTTTCTTATTTTATGGTTTTATCTTTGGTGACATGTCTTTTAGCTTCTTCAAGATGTCTTTGACTAGAGAGGCAAGGATGGGGCATGTTCATTTGTTTGTTGTTTGCGGATTGTTTCTTATTCACAAGATGACTTGTCTTAGGACATGGTTGTCTAAAACCATCGAGGACCTATGAGTCTAATGTGGATGAGAGCATTCCTTGTCTGATAGTGTCTTCCATGGAATAAGTATTCAGGTCATCTAAGGTTTTTATACCTAGATGCTTATACTTCATTACTAAATAAAAATGCAAACAGTATTCAAGTTGTCTAGATGTTCATGTTATCTAGACACTTATACTAATTTGCAACATAATAAGCCCGATGATGATAAAAGCACTTAAATGGTACAAGAGGCTTCATCACCTTCATTATCTTCCATCTTGCATTTCATTTTCTTCATCTTTCTTATCGTAGAGAAATCAATCAATTGCTTAACTCACTAATATATGTCTCTTGAATCAAATCTCAAATCAATCAACCTGCTTCTTGAAATTTCATGTCCCCTTAATCAATCAGTCAATCCATCATTGCAGCACCTTGTCTTGCGTAAGCATAATTCTCGATCAACTTAATTAGCTCAATCAGCTTCATCAACTCATCAACTTGGCTATACTGATCATTTCCATCAATTGTTCAGTTACGCCCATCAACTTTGCATTTTCATCAAAATGTACATAACTGCTTTATCACTTGCACAATATCAGGTATCTAATCACTTTCTAGACATCTATCGAGAGATTAATCTTCTTACAATCTGTTCGATCAATCTCTCGAGGGGGCATATCATTCTTATCATAATCCTTACTAAGATATCTTTGGGGCATGTATCAGTTGATCAATCTTTTTCTTTGAAACAATGCAACAAGCTACATTGTCTCAAAGAGGGGCAAAATGTAGACACTAAAAAATGTCCTAAGCCCTTGCGTCATTTTTTTCATCCTCATCCTTCCGATAATTAAATAATTTTGGTTATTCAATTATGTTTTCCCTCTATTAATTAAATAATTTTAATTATTTGATTAATTCACCTTCTCATCTTTATTCTATAACATCAATTAAAATTATTTGCCATCACTAATTTCTCCCTCTTCTTCAATAGTTAAATAAATTATTATTTCTTTAATTATTTTGTCATCTTTCATCCTATAGTTAAATAATTACCATTAATTATTTATCTATTCATGTCTTTAATTCTTCTAGTTAAATAATTGTAAAATTATTTAACTATCCTTCTCACCTCCCTATTAAATACATTTAATCTAAATTAATTATTTAGAGTCTAATTTTCATTTCTCCATTTAATTAAATTGATGAATTTAATTAAATACTCCTCTTTTCATTTTCTCCAAATAAATAATTTGAGAAAATTATTTATTTTCCACTTGTCAATTTCCTCCACTCTCTCCATTTTTGAATAAATAATTTAAAATAAATTATTTATGGACCACTTGGTCAAAGATGCTCTGTCATAATCCCCTATCATAACATTCATTTCTGTCATAGCCTGCATGTCTTGCATGTTTGTCATAGTTGTTAGGTGTCATAGCTGTCAGCGTCATAGATTTTCCATGCATGGCATATTCTTGGTGCATCAATTCTAGACCGTTGATCTGGGCATCTTTTCTGAGACTTAATCTCAACCATCCATTTTGTAACATCTCTCATGCATTCTCATCCATTGATCTTGGAATCTTTCTAGAAGATTAATCTCAACCGTCCATTCGAATGGTTGTCTATAAAAATAACCTTCCTTCTCCATTTTTAGCTTAACAGCTAATTATCTCCAACTTTCTTGCTACCATTTGCAGGTTTTGCACAAGTGTTTCAACAAATCTGGGGGAAAAGTTGCATAACAAGAAGAAGGAGAGCAAGAGAAAGAATCAACCATAATGGGGAGTGATTTCTTTTATGTTTTGCATTTTTTATTCTCTCCATTATTTGTTTTCTCTTGTTGGATGTGGTTTAATAGTTTAGAAGTGTTGGCTGTCACTTTATCTATTCTATTTTATTTCTAACCCC
This sequence comes from Sequoia sempervirens, assembly GCA_007258455.2. Classification (NCBI taxonomy): domain Eukaryota; kingdom Viridiplantae; phylum Streptophyta; class Pinopsida; order Cupressales; family Cupressaceae; genus Sequoia; species Sequoia sempervirens. The sequence continues at coordinate 9,449 of VDFB02335478.1, forward strand.
ATCTAACAGTCACCACATTCTAGATTAGAATTTTTTTTATAGAGGAAAATATTATTTCCATTATGGAAAAATTGGTCGATGATGGTTCCTTTTCAAAGAGGTACCATAAATCCCTTACTCCTTTAGGTGTGTGTTGTGTGGTGGGAAGTCTGAAGGTTGAAGTTCTAGATGAAATAATGAATGAAACTACTGTGATCCTTTAGTTATCACTAGTGGGAAATATTTTCTCCTTCAGACCAAATATTGATCAGGTATGTAGTTGGATCGATTCAAATTAGAAATTGAAAGGTGATGTTAGTGTTAGTGCCATGTCAAATTGTCAATTTATTTTTAGTTTTATGAACCATGAAGACATGATTAAGACTCTTATTGGAGGCTCATGGGCTCTAGACAATAAATTCAAAATTTCTTTCACTTTATAAGTGGAAGCCTAATTTATATATTGTGACACATCTAGGCTCGACCACTCCTAATTTGATTCGTCTTCCAAACTTTCCCCTTGAATTTTGGAATCAAAAGGTTTTCCAAGGTATTGCTAACTCCTTTCAAAGTTTGTTAGCATTTGATAAGGTTACAATTCAAAAATCAAGGCTTTCCTTTGAAATAATTTGCATCAATGTGGCAGTTAATAAAGTCTTTCCTTCCTCTACTACTCTAAAATCAAAGTTTGGGCTATGGAACCAAGTTATCAAGTTCAAAAATGTTGGTTTTTTCTGTCAACTTTGTGGGAAGTTTGACCATCTTAGCTACTCTCATAAAAAATAACAAACCCAATTTTTTTAAAAAAAATTGAAGTTTGTTTCCCTCTCCCATATGTGGAGGGATCTCGTGATCCCTGAAATAATGGTTAAAATTCTCCTCAACCTAACCTTTCAGTACTATTGGAGCCAAAAATATAATAGGTGGATGGCATAAAATTACCAAGTTTAGTGGAAAAGGAACTACAATAGTCCCCTTTTACATCTTCTTCACTATCTCATCTTTGGAACTACAATGGTGTTTTGGACACTCTCCTTAGCTCCCCTAAGACCTATAAAATGGATATTGGGAAGAACTTGTGTGTTTCTTTGTGAAAGGAAGATGAATTACCTCAAGATAACCTCAATAAGAGAATGTAGGACTCCCTTTCTTTTTGGGGGTTTAAATATTTGGATTCTCCTTGTTTCAAGAAAGATAGTTTGGAAGAAAAATGGACTCAAGTCAATGGGAAATTAAAAAAGAAGAAAAAAGTGGATGTGTGAAGTGATAAAAAATAGGGAAGACCATCTCAGAAGGATACCAAATGTAGAGAAGTTGATAGAGAGGCGGCCTTAGGAAAATAGAGGACCCTTGAGGGCCTCTCAACCCATAAAGAAAAATAAAAGTAGCTTAGCGAGACTTCTCCCCTCTAGTGAGTATCGAGAGGATACTGAATTTCTTTTCTTTTTCCTTGTGAAGGTCATGTCATGGAGTATTTGAGGGTTGAATGGCCCTTTAAAATATCATATACAAGTTAAATGTTCAATCATGGATTTGAAAGTGGATATCCTTCTTATTCAAGGAAAAAATTATGCAATAGGAAACTTTTGATAAAATTGTTAAAAATGTTTGGCCAAGAGAAGAGTATTGCTTTTGCAATGTGGAAGGTGCTTTTGGAGGCCTTGCTGCTCTTTGGAATCCTATGAGAATTAAAGTTTCTAAATTATTTTACAATAGAAACTACTTGGAAACTATCATGGAAGATGGATAGAATGCGTCAAAGTGGAATCTTCTTAATATTTATATGCTCCTAACACAAGGGTTGGTAGGATTCAACTTTGGAATTCTTTATCCTTCTAACAAAATGGGAGGAGTGGAGGGCTTCTTAGACATTATGATGGGTTTTTCTAACTTCATTTTTTATCAAGACCTTTTGGATGTTGACCTTAATAATTCTAATGTTATATGGTCTAATAAACACCATGAGAAAAATCACACTCGAGTTAAATTGGATAAGGTGCTGATTTTTGGTAACTGGAATATCCTTGCCAAATTGCATTTTTTGACCCTTGCTAGATCCACTTCATATCATAGTTCTCTTGTTCTAGGATGGGAGGACCATAGGCCTTAAGTTATGTTTCATTTCAGATATGAGATTATGTAGAATTTTCATCCTATTAAGGAGCTCATTCAATATTGGTGGAATATTCCCTATCAAGGTACATGTATGTTTTGTTTGGCTCAAAATATTAAAAGGATCACATTCCATGTTCAAGGATGGAATAAAATTTCCTTTGGAAATACTTTTCATACAAATTATGCTATACAATCTAACCTAAAGATATCCAAGATAGGATGGAATTTTGTGTTGTTGATGAGAACACTTCAAGGAGAGAAAGGGAGTTGTGGAAGGAATGGTTTCAAGTCACAAAGGAGGAACTATTTTTGGAAATAGAAACCTGAGTACAATGGTTAAAAGAGGGAGATAGGAATACCAATTTCTTCCATAAATCAACCCTAAAACATAGGAAAAGGAATAATATTAGTTCCCTTGTTAATGAGAATGGTGAAATTTTTTCTAACAATGAAGATCTTGCTAGGTGGAGGTTATTTCCTTTTTTAAAAATGTTGGTGTATTCAAGACCCATCTTTTATAGAGATTTAACCTCTCCTTGAAGTCATCCCTAACGTGGTTAATGAGGTGGATTTAAAAGATATGGGGAAAGTGGTGTCATTGAAAGAGGGCAAGACTACTATTTTTTCCTTATGATATTTCAAAGCCTCGAGACCAGATGGTTACCCATCTTTTTCTTTAGATTTATCGAACGTCCTTAAATATAATTTTCTTAATGTGGCCAAAGATTTTTTCAAACTAGGAAGACTTCTTTTCCAATTTAATTCAACATTTTTTTAGTTCCCGAGAAAGATAATCTTATCTCCATTCAAGATAATATTATGGACCTATCAGCTTTTGTAATATTTTGTATAAAATTTTCTCTAAAATCATTGTTAATAGGCTAAAAGGGGTGCTTGATAAGATGATCTCAGTGAATCAAAAATGCTTTTTCAAAGGAATAAATTTTTTGGATGCATGGCCATTGTATCTCATGAATATATCCACTATATAGAATAATGTAAGAAGACAAGTATGGTTTTAAAATTAGATATTTTAAAGCTCTATGACAAGGTTTCTTGGAGGTTTTTTTTGTTTTCTTGGAAAATTTTGGTGTTTGTGGAAAGATTTTTAAATTAATCAAAGAGTGTGTTATCACTCCTATTTTCCCTATTTTATTAAATTGTGTCCCAAAAGGGCTCTCTTCATGTGATAAGGGTTTAAGTCAAGGAGATCCTCTTTCCCATTATTCATAATATTGTGGAAGTTATAGGACACAACCTTCAGAGAATTCTTGATCAAGGCCTTCTCAAAGGAATCATAGCTGCCTCTTCTCTTCCTCTATCATCCCATTAGTAGTTTATTGATGAAATCATTATTTTGGTGTTGCCTCTATTATGGAAGCTAGTAACTAGATGTTTATTTTGTAAGATTATGCTAACACATTGGGACAACACATTAACTATACCAAAAGTGAGATGTATTTATTCAATTCTAATCAGAAACTAAAGGATAAGGTTTTAAGAATTCCTGAATGTCAAGAAGTTTTCCTTCTAGATTCTTACATTAGGATCCTCTTAAGCACTAAAAATCCTCCTAGTTATTATTGGTATGGAATTATTGAGAGGATCCAAAATAAGCATGTAGGTTGGAAAGCTAAACTATTGAACCAAGCTGGCAAAGTATAGCTCCTCAAGTCCTCCCTCAAGAATATTCGTGTTAACATTCTTTCCCTCTTCAAAATTCTAGATTATATTATTAACAAAATTGAGCAAATCCAAAGGAACCTTCTTTGGATAGGAATGTAGGAAAGAACTAGGATTCCCTTGGTAAGCTAGGAGAAGGTTTCCTCTCCAAATAATTTTGGGGCTCTATGGATAAGAAGGTTAAACCTGTTTAATAAAGCTCTCCTTGCAAAAAAATGGTTGGTTCTACATTCAAGGGCATAAGGATAGGGTTAATATCTTAAAAGCTAAATATAGGTGTAATGTTGATCCTTGTTGAACTTTATTTCTTCCCAGGACTAGCTAACTTGGGTTCGACCATATGGAATAACATATTAAAATCAAAGATTAATTTAAAATAAAGTGTGAGGAGGGTGGGGAATAACCTTTTTTTAGATTTTACGATTATTTTTGGGGAAATGGTCATGTGATTTCCTCTATTATCTAGTTGAACAAAATTAAACAAGATCTCATAAACCTTAATGACATCTTCTTGTATGATTATGTTTAGTGGGGAGGAGAGACACTAAAGTTGAAAAATTTTAGAAACTAGGTGGTGGGGTTGATGACTTTGAGAGGGGGCAATCAACTAGTGTGCATGAATTATTTCACTATCTTGGACTCTCTAATGGGTGATTGTCTTCTCTTTTTTAATAATGGTGAAGATGACTGGATTTGAAGTGACAACCCTTTTGGTGTTTTTTAGTTAAATGTTCCTAAACTAAGTTGGAGCAACCCTCCCTCGTTCCACAAAATTTTAATCATGGAATGCAAATTTAATTTTGAAGACCAATTTATTTTGGTGGGAAATGGTACATTTTAAAATTCTCACAATTGATATCCTTAATAGAAAGTGATTCTATCTTATCAAAAATTTCTCTTTCTATTTTGAGGCCTTGGAGAGTATCATTCAATTGTTATTTTAGTACTCCTTTATAAGAGAGGTTTGGTCCAATATTTTGGACATATTTTTAATTTATTGAGTGTTTCCCCATGATCTTAAGGATCTTATTGATCAATGGAATTGTTGTACTTTTAAAAATCCAATTATTGTGGAACTTTGGAAGAAAATTCCTTCATTTGTCTCATGGAACTTGTGGAAAGAAAAAAATAACAAGATATTTAGAGAGTAGTAAAGAAGAAAGGAGTTTTTTTTCTTGTACAAAACAAAAAATTAAGGAGAATAGAAACTCAAAAATATTTGGTCTCTCTAAACCAATTCCCACTTATAAGTATCTTAGAATTAAACAAAACTGGGGAATTAAAGAAGATCTAACAAGAATATATTGGCCCAACATTTTGTGTAGAAGAATCACTATATGGATCCCTCCCATAGAATTGTGGATCAAGCTTAATTTTTATGGATATTCAAAGGGTAACCTAGGTGTTGTTGCTACTAGCAGTTTAATAAGTGACGATAAGGGTTTTCTTATTGAAGGATATTCCAAATTCTTGTGAATGGGTACTAGTAATCAAGAAGAATCAACTACCATTTGGTGGGGTTTGAAGAGGGTTAATAAAAAAGGTTTTTATATAGTCGATATTGAAGGTGACTCCAAATAATTTTATTGATAATCTAAAGTGCACTATTGAATTCCCATGGAAGATCAAGAATTTGATCGATGATTCAAAAAAGATGTTGGAAAGTCTTGACCAATTTAATTTGAAACATATTTTTAGAGAAGGGAACAAAGCAATAGATGTTGCTTCTAATGTTGGAATTATGAGGATGTCCAATCTTTGAATCAAAGTATTTGTCTCTGATGACCACCTTTGAATTGACAATTTGAAGATTAATCAATTGAGGATTAATGAGATTTATGTATATTTTGAACACTATGGATATGGTAATATTTGAAGGTTGGGATATGGCTTTAGTTTTTTGTGATCTTTTTAGTATTTTTGAATTTAAATGTTAAGATGATGGTGTGTGTGAAGAGTACTTGAAATGATGTTCAAATGGGTAGAATTTTCAAGGCTAAGTATGGAAAAAAAATCACATGTTTAATTTGTGTTGTGTCCTACAAAACAAGTTGATGTATGATGGGGATTTCTTAGACATGATGAACGATAAAAGGTATAATTATTTAAAAGATGTGAGTGTTAAATATTATGTCCTCAATATGATTTGGAGTAATATATGGGAGGCCCACAAAATAATTAATATAGCAGTTGCTAGGGTAGCATCATATTATTCCTCACTCTGATGGTATTTTTAATTTAAAAGCATTTATGATTTCACAAGGTGATATTATAGTTCACATGAGCTCTCGTAGTATCCCTCCATTTTGCTTATGTTTTTTGTTAGCATGTTTCTACTTTCATAGACCTTAGTACTTTGTTATGGTGTATTCATCACTGACATTAGAGTGATGGTGGATTTCTTTTGTGATGTGATGATATATTGTATGGTGGTAATGATTTTTTACATGCTTTATGTTAGTATAGATGTTTATTTGAGATGTTATTGCTATCTATATTCTTATGGTAGATTAATTGTTATTTATTTTGCCAGCTTGTTGTGATATTATATTGGTGAGGAGAACGGAGTTGTGACACCCCTCCGATTTGTTATGTTTTTTCTTGATAGCTCAAATACTTTGTTAGACTATGTTTTATGTTGTGGTTATTCTATCGCTGACAGTGGAGCGATGATAGACTTTATTGATGTGATGACACATTATATGCATGATGATTTTGTTAATATGCTTTATGTTTGCATAGATGCTTAGTTGTGATGCCATTGTTATATTTTCTTATCGTAGTTTAATTGATATATTATCTCATCAGTTGATGTGACACTGTATTGGTGAAGAGAACGGTATTGCATCACTCGCTTGCGAGTGCCCTGTGATTTCCACAATTCTCTCTTCACGGTGTGTATGATTTACTATATGTATACATGTGCGACATTTGCTTGTTTACAGGATTGCAGGTACAAGACATTAGCTTCACCTGGTTTCACAGGTCTGAGCATGTCTATTACTCAACAGTAATATTGGGAGATAGTAACGGGTTACCTAGTCATACCTTAACCCTAGTACAGTGTGTCGTCAGTTTGAACTTGGTCTTAGTTTTATCATTGTTGTTATGGGTATTTTATTCTTGTGCAAATTTAATTTAGATTAAATGTGTATTTAATTTTAAATATTTAATTAAATGAATTATTGTTGTGAGGGCTTTAGAATAAATAAATAAATAAATAAATTTATTTTGGTTATGTTGATTGAGTAAATTTTATTATTAAAAATAAATGGTAATTAAATAAATAAAAATATTTAAATTGGTTGCAATTAGTAAATTGTATTATTATATTTAAATGCATGTGAATGGAAAATATCTAAATTGTTGAGGGAAAAGATATTTTAGATATTTTGTTTAAGATAACTGAGAGTTAGAAATTTGTGATCTAATTGTTGAAAATTCATTCACGGAGAGCATTTTTGGAAAAAAGGAAAAGAAAGTTGTTTCACGGGAAAAAGTTTTGTATGGATTGCGAAAAATTAGTGAGGAAATCATGGATCTTTCGGAGGAAATTGTTTTAGAATTATTTTGTTGTAGAATTCTTGGCTGTGTTTTTGGTTGTCTTCTGGAAAGAGCCAATTGCATTGAAGAAAGTTTTGGCTACATTGAGAATTGAAATTATAGAGAAGTTCGGCAACATCTTCTTGAGGCAACCATTTTTGTAACAGGTTCTTTACTTTTTTTGTGAAATTTGAAATTAAAAAGTTATTTTATTACTGTAATGCAAATTGGAAATGTTTTAGGAAATGATTTTTCAATACTGTAGAAGTTCTTGTTTCTTTCTTTAAAAGATTGCCGTGAAAATGAAACCTCTGTAGAAAATAATTAAATCCTCTGTGTAATTTGTTTATTTGAAATAGATTTATACAGGAGGAAATTATAGTAGAATTATTGAACCTCTGTTGAATTTAAATCAAAACTTAGAAACCTCTTCCTCTGAAAACATAATTTATTCTTCTGTAGAAAATGATAAATTACCGTTGAAGATTTAGATCTTTGTAGGGAAAGATTTTTAACACGATAGAAAATTTAAAAGGAAGTATTTGAGAAATTAGAAAACCTCTGTAGGATTGAAAATGAAATCTTCTGAGAAAACCAAAATAATTGGAAACCTCTAGTAATTTGAAAATCAAAACAGCAAAGAGAGTGTGTCACTAAATTAATCATAACTCAAAATTTACGAACTGGGTAGGGCTGAATTTTTTATATGTTTTAGATGATTTGATTGCGCACCTTCAGTAAAAATTTCAGAGAAATCTAGATCCGAAAACAAAAGTTATTAAAGTCGCAAGTACTGAGTTTATGATTAGGGTTTCTAAAAATTGATAATTTATATTTATATATTTATTTATTTGTTTAAAAGTATATACTAGAAAAATTGCATATAATTTTATGATATTTAAATGTATTTTTAAATAGGTGCATGCACATGCACAATTTGATATTTTAAAATAAACATTGGAAAATAATAATTAGATTATGTAATTATAATATATATTTATTTTAAAAAATATTATATTGTTAATTAATGCATGCAATGCACAAGTAGATGTTTTTATTAGAAATATCATATATTTAATTAAGAAAATTGAGTTAAAGTATTAAGAGCAGTTGAAATTTGGAAGTGGAATATTTAATTATTTCGTTATTATTTTATTAAATTGAAATAATGTTTGGATGATGTATTTTAATATGCAAGAATTGATTGTAATGGATCTAGGAAATCCAAAGGATAGATTTGTTATTTTGTTGAATTGTATTTGAAAAACACATGTTTTTGTAATTATGTACTGGGGGGAAATATATGTCAATATGTGAATCTAAGTCTTCCAGAGTCGTAATTGTGAAAGGGTTGTGGTAACTTTAGTTCACCCTTTGAGTTTCTTGGGTAGTGCACGTATTGGGTTTTCTATATTGGACATCCATCGAGATGTGTTACTTTTTGAGGTGTATTAGTTTTTTTGTTATCAGTTCTTAGTGCACTATCTACCCTTGACATGTAGTTTGAGTTATGTGTTGTCGATAAGGGAGTGGCTTTCAGCGAGGGCCGGGACACAAAGTGGTCCCATGACAACTCATGTGGGAGTCAGTATAATCCAGTAGGAATTAAATAATCTATTAGCTTAACACATATAACAAGATATTTAGCCTCGTTCATTGGCTCAAGGGCTTGTACGAGACTTGAGATGAGTTGGGAAGGCCTGGAATGGCAAGATCGTTATCTTGTCCTCTCGAAAGATAACCGATTCCGCACTGGTGTGCATGTGGGGCTGGAATCGTAAGAGATTACCGGGATAACCCTAGAGAGGGGTCTGGGACCTAGGAAGATCTCTTTTGGATAACCAATGCAACCTTTGTGATGACACTCCTCCTATGTCAACAGTTAGTTTACTGTATTATTTTGGTAATTGATTTTGTGATTTTGGAAGCAATGTGACCCTAATTCTTATTTATATATTCTGTGAGTATTTTTGTATATTGCCTGTATCTAGAGGTAATAGGTTGTCTTGGTTTCCTATTACTATCTTCTAGCACGGGGGTTGGGCCTACTGGTACTAGATGGTTGGGTGGCGTGCATCTTACATTGTTGAGTTTCTCTTCTGTTCAGGATGGCGAGATCTTCTTGTTCGAGGAGCTCGTGTCGTTCTCTGGAGTTGTTCTCCTTCTTCATTGTAACTGTGGATCTATATGTATAATTGTAATACCTCATTTGTATTGAGGTGAACCTTTGTGATGGAATTGTAATAATGTTTATGATCTATTCATTATTGGATTTAGTGGTGTTGTATATGTGGAAATATGTTCAATACATTTCTATGTGTTAGCTTTATCTTGTAATGGTTTAATGCTTTGTTGTAAGTTGTATCTTGAGTTTAAAATTTATATGCTATGGTTGGTTAAATTTTATAAGTAATTGTGTTCACATGTAGACGCATTACGTAGCCTAGAGGATGTATGTGGTTAGAGTAGGAAACTTTACTCGTCTTATTTTAACTTTTAAGAAAAAAAATTAGTTGTACTTTCATAGTATTGCATAGTCCTCTAGGTTGTGGGACAGGGTTTTAGACTTGGTATCAGAGCCTAGGTTTAAATACTGGGAACTCTGGGTTAATTTGGAAATCATTAAGTTTTTGCGTAGGATTTAAGTTAAATATCTTGTCTTACACCTTGGTGTGTTTGTGTAGGATCATGCCACCTAGGAGAGGTCGAGGTCGTGGTCGTGGCCGAGGAGGCAGACATGGGGGTAGTCAGCAGAATTCACCTCCACATGTTGTTCATAATTCTGACCATGAGGAGCAGCAGGCTTCTCAGAACATTCTGAGAGGTGGTGTTCAGGATCTAGGTCCACCAGGGATCGAAGGCACATAGTTGCATCAATTATTGGAGGAGACTCTTGCCCGTCTTGGACCGAGGCAGGAGGTAGATCAGATTGTTGTCAGAGAGAGTGATGTACCAGCTCAGTCAGATGTAGTTGTAGCTGCACATATGAGGGATTTACTTAGGGCTCGACCTCCCATATTCAATGGACCAGGCAGTGGTTTAGAGGTAGAGACCTGGTTGATTGACCTAAACCGATGCTTTGCTATGCACCCTTATGGTAGCAATACTAGAGCCAGATGTGCGATTATGCACCTGAGAAGATTTGCCTCCACATGGTGGAGATTGGAGGAGGAGAAGCTCCATATTGATATTGGTACCGTGTCTTGGGAAATGTTTCTTGAGAGGTTATGTGCCATATTTCTCTCAAATCATTGGTGACAGTGCCGTGGGGATGAGTTCCACACACTATGACAGATGACTATGTCAGTGGAGTTGTACAAGCGTCATTTTTATGAGCTCAAATAGTACGTAGGCATAGGCGATGGCGAGGGCATGTTGGTGCAGCACTTTCTCATGGGCTTAAATGCCTGAATTAGTGGTGTGCGGGTTTTCGAACCCAAGACCATGGAGGCGGTAGTGGATAAGGCCAGACTCATTGAGGAGAACTTGGTGATGGCCTTAGGTGGTCATGCACAGGTTAAGCACGCCACCACGGGGACTAGTTATTTTACGGATGATATTCCAGGGATGCCACCTCAGCGTGACATAGACTTCAAGGTGGATCTTTTACCTGGTTCTGAACCCATTTCATGAGCACCTTACCACATGACGACTCAGGAGCTTAAGGAGCTTCGCCTACAAGTTGAGGAGTTGTTGGAGAAGGGGTTCATTTGCCCTAGTGTATCGCCTTAGGGAGCACCGGTGATCTTTGTGAAGAAAAAGGATGGATCTCTTCATCTTTGTATAGATTACCAAAAATTAAATAAGGTCACCATCAAGAATCGATACCCTCTACCCAGGATAGATGACTTGTTTGATCAGGTCAAAGGTGCGACAGTCTTTTCTAAGATTGACCTTAAGTTAGGATACCATTAGTTGCGGATTGTAGATGTTGATATTCATAAGACATCATTTTGCACAGGATATGACCACTATGAGTTCACAGTGGTACCATTCGGGTTGACGAATGCGCCATTGGTATTCATGAGCCTGATGCATGGAGTTTTTTCGTACGTACCTGGATAGGTTTGTAGTGGTATTCCTCGATGACATTTTGATTTATTCTAGGACTATTGAGGAGCATGAAGAACACTTGAGGCAGGTATTGCAGAGTCTGAGGGATAATAAGTTGTATGCCAATTTGTCTAACTGTGAGTTCTTTAAAACTGAGGTCAAGTACCTTGGTCATGTTATATCTGGAGAGGCAATAGCAGTGGATCCTGCAAAGATCCAGGCAATCATGGATTGGCCTGCGCCCACGAATGTGGTAGAGATATGTAGCTTTATGGGGCTAGCAGGTTACTACAGGTGGTTTGTTCAGGACTTTTCTAGGGTAGGTCACCCTATTACCTCTCTTTAGAGGAAAGGGAAGAAGTTCGATTGTTTGGAGAAGAGTGAAGTTGCATTTCAGACATTGAAGGAGAGGTTGACTAGCGCACTGATCCTTGCAGTACCCAATCCTACAGGAGACTTTGTTATATTTGCTGATGCTTCTTTAGAGGGGTTAGGAGCAGTATTGATGCAGGATGGATGAGTCATTGCGTACGAGTCACGCAAGCTCAAAGATCATGAGTTGAACTACCCTACGCATGATCTTGAGTTAGTTGCAGTAGTACATGCATTGACTCGATGGAGACATTTTCTATTGGGCCACTATTTTGAGTTACATAGTGACCACCAGAGTCTACAGTATATCTTTACATAGCCTAACCTTAATGATAGGCAAAGGCGATGGATGGAGTTTCTCTATGAGTACGATTTTGAGGTGAAGTACATCCAGGGGAAGAAGAATGTAGTGGCTGATGCTCTTAGTCGATGGAAGCACAAACTGTCCAAGATGACTCTGACTGTGGATTTGAAGAGTCAAATTCTTACCACACTTCCTACAGATAGCTGGTATCAGGAGGTAAGGTCTGAGATTGAGTCAAGCAGGACTTTGGAGGGCAGATACTCAGGATATTCCTTGGAGGTAGATGGGTTATTGAGATTAATGGGACATAGGTTTGTTCCATCTTCGGAAGGGCTTCATACCTTGATTTTGACAGAGGTACATTGGGCACCTTACTCAGCTCACCTCGGTGTGAAGAAGATGTATGCCGATCTACTACCACTTTATTTATGGGTAGGTATGAAGCGGGATATAGCCGATTATGTATCACAGTGTTTGGAGTGTCAGCGAGTTAAGGCTGAACACCAACATCCGGATGGTCTTCTACAACCTCATTTAGTCCCTAAGTGGAAATGGGACATCATTTCATTGGATTTCATTGTTGGTTTACCCAACTCTTCGCGATGACACGATGCGATTATGGTGACGGTAGATAGGTTGACGAAGGTGGCACACTTCTCACCTATCTGTTCCTCCTATAACACTTTGTCAGTTGCTAGAGTGTTCATGGAGGACATTGTGAGGTTGCATGGTATTCCGCATCGGATTATTTCTGATAGGAATCCTGTGTTTACTTTGGCTCTTTGGACATCATTACAGCATGCTATGGGAACACAGTTGAACTTTAGTTCAGCATATCACCTAGAGACGGATGGATAGACTGAGAGGGTCAATCAGATTCTCGAAGATATGCTTTGCATGTATGTCATAGACAAGCAGACACGATGGGAGGATTATCTCTATCTTGTAGAGTTTTCCTATAACAACGGGTTTCAGAGTTCTATTGGCATGGCACCTTTTTAGGCTTTGTATGGATGGCCGTGTCAGACTCCATTGAGTTGGGATAGGTTGGAGGATAGGATTCTATTGGGTCCAGATATGTTACAGGATATGGAGCAGTAGGTGGATCGGATCAGAGAGCATTTAGTAGCTGCACAGGATAGACAGAAGAAGTATGCAAATGCACACCATGTGGATCGCCAGTTTATTGTAGGTGATCGAGTTTTCTTGCAAGTGTGACCGAGGAAGAGTCTGATCTGTTATGGAAAGGGTTCTAAGCTCGCACCTCATTTTGTTAGGCCTTTTGAGATTCTAGAGAAGATTGGGCCAGTTGCTTACTGCCTTGCTTTACCGCCCAGTCTCTCGCGTATCCACGATGTGTTTCATGTATATGTACTTGGACCTTATCATCCAGAAAATTCTCATATCCTTGATTGGACTACCTTACAGGTAGAGGACGGGCAGCTAGCTTTGGAGCCCATGGCCGTTACCCAACACAGGAGTCTCACCCTCAAGGGTTGAGATATTGAGCAGGTGAGGGTCCAGTGGGATCCTAGAGATGACACTTCTGCTACATGGGAAGATGCTACTAGGATGAGAGAGCTCTACCCTAACTTGTTCGCAAGCTTCCAGGAGTAAGCCTGATCCTAGGGGGAGGATGTGACACACCTTCGATTTGTTATATTTTTTCTTGATAGCTCAGATACTTTGTTAGACTATGTTTTATGTTGTGGTTATTCTATCGCTGACAGTGGAGTGATGATAGACTTTATTGATGTGATGACACATTATATGCATGATGATTTTGTTAATATGCTTTATGTTTGCATAGATGCTTAGTTGTGATGACATTGCTATATTTTTTTATCATAGTTTAATTGATATATTATCTCGTCAGTTGATGTGACACTGTATTGGTGAAGAGAATGGTATTGCATCACTCATTTGTGAGTGCCCTGTGATTTTTGCAATTCTCTCTTCACAGTGTGTATGATTTACTATATGTATACATGTGCGACATTTGCTTGTTTACAGGATTGCAGGTACAGGACATTAGCTTCACCTGGTTTCACAGGTCTGAGCATGTCTACTACTCAATAATAATATTGAGAGATAGTAATGGGTTACCTTGTCATACCTTTACCCTAGTACAGTGTGTCATCAGTTTGAACTAGGTCTTAGTTTTATCATTGTTGTTCTGGGTATTTTATTCTTGTGCAAATTTAATTTAAATTAAATGTGTATTTAATTTTAAATATTTAATTAAATGAATTATTGTTGTGAGGGCTTTAGAATAAATAAATAAATAAATAAACTTATTTTGGTTATGTTCATTGAGTAAATTTTATTATTAAAAATAAATGGTAATTAAATAAGTAAAAATATTTAAATTGGTTGCAATTAGTAAATTGTATTATTATATTTAAATGCATGTGAATGGAAAATATCTAAATTGTTGAGGGAAAATATATTTTAGATATTTTGTTTAAGATAACTGAGAGTTAGAAATTTGTTATCTAATTGTTGAAAATTCATTCATGGGGATGATTTTTGGAAAAAAGAAAAGAAAAGAAAGTTGTTTCACGGTAAAAAAGTTTTGTATGGGTTGTGAAAAATTGGTGAGGAAATTGTGGATCTCTCAGAGGAAATTGTTTTAGAATTATTTTGTTGTAGAATTTTTGGCTGTGTTTTTGGTTGTGTCTTCTGGAAAGAGGCAATTGCATCGAAGAAAGCTTTGGCTACATTGGGAATTGAAATTACAGAGAAGCTCGACAACATTTTCTTGAGGCAACATTTTTCTGTAACAGGTTCCTTACTGTTTTGTGAAATTTGAAATTGAAAATTTATTTTATTACTGTAATGCAAATTGCAAATGTTTTAGGAAATGATTTTTCAATACTATAGAAGTTCTTGTTTCTTTTTTTAAAAGATTGCAGTGAAAATAAAACCTCTGTAGAAAACAATTAAATCCTCTATGTAATTTGTTTATTCAAAATAGATTTATACATGAAGAAATTATAGTGGAATTATTGAACCTCTGTTGAATTTAAATCAAAACTTAGAAACCTCTTCCTGTGAAAACATAATTTGTTATTCTGTAGAAAGTGATAAATTACCGTTGAAGATTTAGATCTTTGTAGGGAAAGATTTTTAACACGATAGAAAATTTAAAAGGAAGTATTTGAGAGATTAGAAAACCTCTGTAGGATTGACAATGAAATCTTTTGAGAAAACCAAAATATTTGGAAACCTCTGGTAATTTGAAAATCAAAAACAGCAGAGAGAGTGTGTTACTAAATTAATCATAACTCAAAGTTTACGAAATAGGTAGGGCTGAATTTTTTATATGTTTTAGAAAATTTGATTTCACACCTTCAATAAAAATTTCAGAGAAACCCAAATCTGAAAACAAAAGTTATTAATGTCGCAAGTACTTGGTTTATGATTAGGGTTGTCTGAAAATTGTTAATTTATATTTATATATTTGTTTATTTGTTTAAAAGTATATATTAGAAAAATTGCATATAATTTTATGATATTTAAATGTATTTTTAAATAGGTGCATGCACATGCACAATTTGATATTTTAAAATAAACATTGGAAAATAATAATTAGATTATGTAATTATAATATATATATATATATATATTTAAAAGAAATATTATATTGTTAATTAATGCATGCAATGCACAAGTAGATGTTTTAATTAGAAATATCATATATTTAATTAAGGAAATTGAGTTAAGTATTAAGAGCAGTTGAAATTTGGAAGTGGAGTATTTAATTATTATTTTATTAAATTGAAATAATGTTTGGATGATGTATTTTAATATGCAAGAATTTATTGTAATGGATTTAGGAAATCCGAAGGATAGATTTGTTATTTTGTCGAATTGTATTTGAAAGACACATGTTTTTGTAATTATGTACTGGGGGGAAATATATGTCAATATGTGAATCTAAGTCTTCCAGAGTCGTAATTGTGAATCTAAGTCTTCCAGAGTCGTAATATGTGAATCTAAGTCTTCCAGAGTCGTAATGTGTTACCTTTTGAGGTGTATTAGTTTTTTTGTTATCAGTTCTTAGTGCACTATCTACCCTTGACATGTAGTTTGAGTTATGTGTTGTCGATAGGGGAGTGGCTTTCAGCGAGGGCCGGGACACAAAGTGGTCCCAAGACAACTCGTGTGGAAGTCAGTATAATCTAATGGGAATTAAATAATCTATTAGTTTAACACATATAACAAGATATTTAGCCTCGCTCATTGGCTCAAGGGCTTGTACGAGACTTGAGATGATTTGGGAAGGCCTGGAATGGCAAGATCGTTATTTTGTCCTCTCAAAAGATAACCGATTCTGCACTGGTGTGCATGTGGGGCCAGAATCGTAAGAGGTTACCAGGATAACCCTAGAGAGGGGTCCGGGACCTATGAAGATCTCCTTTGGATAACCAATGCAACCTTTGTAATGACACTCCTTCTATCTCAACAGTCAGTTTACTGTATTGTGTTGGTAATTAATTTTGTGATTTTGGAAGCAATGTGACCCTAATTCTTATTTATATATTTTGTGAGTATTTTTGTATATTGCCTGTGTCTAGAGGTAATAGGTTGTCTTGGTTTCCTGTTACTATCTTCTAGCATGGGGGCTAGGTCTACGGGTACTAGATGGTTGGGTGGCGAGCATCTTACACTGTTGAGTTTCTCTTCTGTTCATGATGGCGAGATCTGCTTGTTTGAGGAGCTCGTGTGGTTCTCTGGAGTTATTTTTCTCCTTTTTCATTGTAACTGTGGATCTATATATATAATTGTAATACCTCATTTGTATCGAGGTGAACCTTTGTGATGTAATTGTAATAATGTTTACGATCTATTCATTATTGGATTTAATGGTGTTGTATATGTGGAAATATGTTCAATACATTTCTATGTGTTAGCTTTATCTTGTAATGGTTTAATGCTTTGTTGTAAGTTGTATCTTGAGTTTAAAATTTATATGCTATGGTTGGTTAAATTTTATAAGTAATTGTGTTCACATGTAGATGCATTATGTAGCCTAGAGGATGTATGTGGTTAGAGTAGGAAACTTTACTCATCTTGTTTTAACTTTTAAGAAAAAAAATTAGTTGTGCTTCCGCAGTATTGCATAGTCCTCTAGGTTGCAGGACGGGGTTTTACAGGAGTTGCATCACTTGCTTGCAAGTGCCCTATGATTTTTGTGATTTTCTTCCTCACGGTGTGTTTGAATCATGGATTATATACATATGTATGTTATATTTTTTATTTCAGGATTGTAGGTACATGACACCAACTCCACCTGATTTCATAGGTCTGCACATGTCTAGACTCAACAGTAATGTTGATTGGGAGGTAGTAATGAAGTTTTTCCTAGTCTAGTGTCAAACCCAGTCAAAGTATGTCGTCAGTTTAGGTCTAGTGTTTTTGAATGTTTCGTTTGTGTCTGTTTCGATTATTTTTTATGAAAGGTTTATTTTGCGAATTTAGAGTTAGATTAATGTTCTTTTAATTTAATGCTTATTTAAATTAATTTTAGACTAAGTAAATAAAATCTTTATCTTTTATTTAATTAATTAAATTAGTTTATTTGGTTAAATAATTTAATCATCGTGATTAAATTTATTTTATTAAATTAATTAATTAATTAATTAAAGTTACTTTTATTTAAGAGAATAGATTAAAATATTCTTTAATTGATTTTGCGGGATATGGAATTTTAAATATGTATTTAAAATAAAATTTGATTTTTGAACTCTTTAATTCTGTTAAATGGAATAAACTCTTGATAATGGTGGGAAGAAAATATATGTGAGTGGTTAGTAGATATTTTCTTGAATATGCCATGTGTGTGAGTTAAATTTAATTCAAAAATTCTTGTTGGGATTTTTCTCGAAAAGAATATTGTGAGATCTAGGAAGAACAAGAAAACACTTCATAGGAAAAGAAAGAAAACAGAGTTCTACTGAAGAAATTGTGATAATTTGTGATTTCTTTTGGGTTTTGATTTAAAATTTTTGGAAGAAGAACTCAGGTTGTTATTTGTTCAGAAAATTGATTTCTTCTAGAAAGTGGGATTTAAAAGGGCTTTAGAAGTTGCATGCAGAAGGCAGAGCTTTTCTTCATCTATCAATTTTTCAAGCTACAAGAATATAGGTTCTTTTCTATTTATTTATTTGTTTAATTTTGTGATTTGAAAAGATTGTT
>VDFB02335479.1:0-26591 GCA_007258455.2 Sequoia sempervirens
TTTTGGAAAATGCTAAAAATAGTGTAGAATATTGAGATAAATCACAAGGAGAAGGTACAAGGTACTCACAGCTGGTGTGATGGTGTCGCTTGCAACCTCTTCTTGAAGGACCTCAAGATGTAGGGGTTGGTATGTTCATTAGCTCAACATCTTCACTCCTCTGCACGAAGGTATCTATCTTAGAATCTTCAAATGGTAAATGTGAAAATGATGGTCAAAAACATGATTTTGCACTAACATATACTAAAATTTTCTAGTAATACATTTTCACTCAAATCATCATTATGGGGGCTAGAGAACTTCAATTTTGATGTCGTCTGTTGCATTGGATTCATGGTTCCATCTCCGATCTTATCTAATGTTTACCAATAGATGGATTTGTGATCTCATAACCCTATTGTAAGCATTTCCATCACCAAACCTAGCAATTCGATGTGGTTAGATTGCTACCCTAATTCCACCTCCATAAATAAAGTGGAATCAGGGGGATTACATCTACCCTCGAATTGGGCTCTATGTAGAAGTTGAAATGGTTATTTGAAAGTATAAGATTATTTTTGAACAACTAATAAATTAGTTTTGCAAGATGTGGTCCCTAACATTTTGGTTTTGTAGATAACTAAAATGGGGGCTTCATTCTCCCATTGCAAATAAATCATACATATGAGTATCATTTTATGAATTATGATTCACTTTTAGTACTTTAGCTTGCATATGCATGTATTGTCATATGGCTGCTAAAGTGGGGGCTAATTGTAGCATAGAAAATTGTATACACCTACATTTTCAGGCTTAGTTTTGACCTATTTTAGTGTTAGTTTGGACCTATTTTAGCGACTCTTGCATTTATGCATTTTCAACCCTTCCTAAATAGACCCTAATTCCCTTTATTATGCATTTTGAGGCCTATTTTTATCATTTGTTGACACTGAAACCAACATTGAACAATGAATCATTAAGTTGTCCCCGATCAATTGTCCTAGAAATTTGGGCTAGGACCTAGTCACCCATGGGTGACTGGGTCCCCCTTTTTAGCCAAGATCCAAATTTTAATGGATTGTTGGTGGCATTTTAACATTCAAAATTCAAATTGTAAATTTTGACTATCGAGATCTAAATGTTGGGAAATTAGAGAAATACCTATAAATACCTAGTCTTTTGATCATTTCAAAACTAGGACATAAGAAAAAACATTCAAGCAAGAAAAATTTAGAGTCTTAGAGAAACATTACTTGAGATTGCAGGTCTTCAATTTCATTTGTAGATTTGGTCAAGCTTTATCACATGATTGAATGTTGAAGTTTATGGAAGAGCATAATGAATTCTAGGATTGGGAGATGCATTTGGCCTCTTCCCTCTACCTAATGACTTGTTTCCTTGGTGCTCTTGTCTTCACACTTCATCTTAGTTATAGCCTACAACAAGGTAGCATTGCATTTCTAGATTTACTTAGGGTGTTTTGACTTAGATCCCTAATTGAATCTTATCATTGTCATATAGGGATCATACTGAGTAGGGTTTCTTTGCATTTAGCTCATAACAAACTTAGATGCACATAACGTTAAGGCTTACACACACAATATTTTATCAAATATTTGTTTTTTTTTAGGTTTAATTACCAAAATAGGGGTTTGACTGAGGAAATCCCAAACAATTTATTTTGCAAATTTATCATAGGTTTAGATCCAAAGACAAAGATTTATAGGTACAAGAATAGAGAGCAGACAAAGGATTACAAGATCAAAATTTCATGTTTTAGAAAGGCTCATAAAGACCCAGTCACCTGGGGGTGACCCAGTCCTGCTACAACATTCAAATCCAACTTTTGGTGATAGGTATACATTACTCTACACTTTCCAAATCCACTTGCAAAGTTTCATTTCCATTTGTTTATATTTAGGAAATTATATTTATCATATTAGGTCATTTAGTCAAATTAGGTTAATCATTTCAAAATCATTTCTAAGACTCAAAAGGATCATATCCAAGTTTGAGTGACTCACCTTGGAGGTTGAAAGTCAATCTATACATCTTGTTGATTTGCATCCTAATGAAATCCTAGAAATGATGGAATGTACCCTAGGTCATGAGTACTAAACTTAGGGCTACCCCACATTTTAATGTTTCATTGAGCATACATGGAGCTTCTAGACTCTTGTATTGGGAGCTATTTGTGAGATTTATTCTCATATTTTTTATTGTATTGGGACACAAAGTCTAGTGAAGAGTTGTAAATTAGTCAAGTGGAAAGGGTTTTCAATTATTTGTGAGAATCTTTGGATGACCTATGAGTTGAGATCATTTGTATTGATGTCATTATGGAGTACTTAAGTGAGTGTGACTCACATTTTGGTGGGTTTTTCACCCATAATTTTTTTTCCACATTATATCTCTTGTGGCCATTGTTGGTGTTGTTATTAACTCTTCCTTTATTTTTAATTTCAAATTTATATTTCGTAAGTAATAATCAATTTAATTGCTCTAATAATTTACTATATCTATATTTTTATGAGTTGATGACTAACCTAAGGAATATCCTTGAGAGCTTATGAAGTGTGTCTGTTAGTAAATCTTCATGAAAACATGTGGCATGAAAAAGGACCTTAGGTGAATTGTTGAGTATAGAGGGAAGATTTAAAATTTTATTGATAACAAATTAACCCCTTTTGTATATATATAATAAGTAAAACAAACCAAGCAAGTTTGTGTGACTAGGATGATGATGTGATGTAATATCTCTTGATGTAATGGTCATGTGAGCTTATGATAATGCTTTATAATGATGTGAATTGAGATTTTATGATAAGATGATTTGATGTAAATTAATAACCTAACACTATCTTTAGATATAAGAACTTAGATGACCAACTCAAGTCAATAAACGATTTTAAAAAATTGAAAAAAATAACTAAAAGTAAAAAAGTGGAATTTAAATTAAAAAGACTAAATTATAATTATAGTTGAGTCTAAAAAAATAGGACCATAAATTTGGCTCAGTCCAATCTAAAAGAATTGATCCTATTCTAGAACCATGGATATAAAATAGATATAAAATAAGTTTATTTAGTACAAATTCATATCGAAAACAAGACAAATTGAGCACCAGTTCTTGCATTTACAAGAGTACCAAAATAAGTGTAAAACCGTTTTAGAAGCATATGAAAATACATTCCCATCGTTAGAAAAACATAAAATTCTATCCACATTATTTAAAAACGTGTAATCTGCTGCAAAGATCCACCGTGGCGGTTGGGTTTTAATCGTTAAACCTGACCGGATATAAAACATGTGGCGTGCCCACTCAGTTTCTCAGCAGTGACGTGTACGTGAGATTTTAGGGTGAGAGCAGTGCTTGTGAACTAAATGCCTTCTACTTCTAGGTTACAACTGGCAACAACTACTGTTTTGGCTTTAGTATTTGTCTTGCCTAATTATAGAATAAGATTCCCCATTAATCTAGGCCTCTTTAACTCAAGTCAAAACTACACTCATTAGCCAGACAATGGAATTCCTTTTGTATACTTGAGAGGCTTATCCTGCAATGTGGCAACCTCATATAACCTCCCGCTCCCACCCATAACAATGTTTTGTATAGCCGTGACAACAATCAAATCTAGTTGGGTGATGTCAAATCTTGATGTTTTTTAATATTTTTGATATTATTACCAGTACCTTGGTGAGGAACAGGCCGGAATTTGATGGTCTATTTGGATTTTTGCATTTTGGACCGTATATTACAACCTAAAAATTTATTAGACCGTATTGTTTGACTTGCTACATTTTTATATAACCGTAAATATGACACTTCAAATTATTATTAAACTGTAAAACATTATTGTATATATATATATATATAAAATAATGTTTATGATAAAAATATAAATTAGTTTATAATTGGAAATTGGAATAATTCTTTCTAATTTCACTTTATATTAATATATATGATTTATTATAAATATATTTATTAATTCAAAATCTGTTGAGAATAGAATCTTTTCAAGATTAAATATAGTTCTTTCTAATTTTTTAAAGATTTTGACATTTTTACTAATAGTTATCATTGCTTTATATTAATATATATGATTTATAATATTTATTATAAAAATATATATATTAATTCAAAATATTTTCAAAATAGAATATAATTGATTTTTAAATTTTTAAATATTTTAACAAGATTTATTTTCTACATAATTTAGAAACTTCATTACAATTAAAAATAAACTTAATATTTAAGATCATTACAATTATCAATATTTTTTTAATTTTTATAATATATATATTATATATATATATATATATATATATTCTTTATGAATAACAACATAGCACAAATTCTATATATATATATTGTTATGAATAACATTATGGCACAAATTTCATTGTATTTTCAAAGCATTTATTTTATAGCATTGTTTTTTGAACAACATTTATTTTATAGCATTTTGTGTACAATGACTCTTAGCTTTGATTTTTTTCAATAGAACATTTGGTTTTATTGGTAAGCATGTTGAAATTTTGTTTGCCTTTTACAAATAATTTGTGTTTTTAAATAGGTGAATTTAAGATTAAACTATAAAAAAATTTGAACAATAATAGCTAATTTCACTTTATAGCATTGTTTTTTCAATAACATTTATTTTACAGTGATTCAACTTTGATTTATTTTACTTGTGTTTTATTGGTGAGCATGTTGAAATTTTAGATAATGAGTTGAATAAGGATTAAAGTATTTTTAATTTTATATAATTGTTTCTAAATAGGTTTGAAATTGATATTTAAATATGATTTTAGATAGATCAATTTGCCGATTGAACTATTTTTAATTTTATATAATTATTTCTTGCTAGATTTGATTTGAAATTGATATTTAAATGTGTTTTTATGATATTTACACATATGAAATCAATAATAATTAATTTATAGTCAAAATAGCAATACAATTTTACAAATTAGAGAATAAATATATGGAAAAAACAATCATATTGTGCAATATAATTATTCTTAATCTAATACTCTATGCATTGTCAAAATGTAAATTACATATATATAATTATTTAATTATCAATAAAATTTATTATATGCAATTGGATTTTACTAATTGAGTGTATGCATAGTTTCTAAAATTTGTAAATTTTCTAACATAATTATTTTATAAAATAATATTTCATAGATTACTAATATATTATTTTTTAGATATTTTAAATTTTTTTTTGACAGTTAAATTTTTTCATAAAACGTAAAATGACAGGTATTTAAATGAACAAACCGTCACAAAATTTTCATATGACAAACAGGGAGTCACCCAAATTCAGCTGGTGAGGAACATTTCAAGTGAAAGGAATATATAGAGATAGTTTTAATTTTAAATATTTTGATATTATTACCAGTACCTTGGTGAGGAACATTTCAAGTCAGAGGAATATATATATAGATAGTTTTAGTTTTAAATATTGTTCTTAGTTTATTGTGAGAATCTAAATGGTTGGTTCAGTTATATTTTATAGTTTTATTATTAATGAATTTTAGGTTGTTTATTGGATAATGTTCTTCTTTGTATAAAATTCAATTGTTTATTCTTCATTAATTTAATTTATTGTCAGAATTTGTATGTTTAGATGCAATAGTAAGTTTTATATTTTTACTATCAATGAGTTCTAGGTTTTTTATTAGATAATAGGCTCTAGGAAAATTTATCATCTTGTGGAAAATTCACCACCAACAATTCATCCTTGTGGATAATTCATAGAAAATCTCAAAAGTTTTGGAAATATATATTAAAAAATATTAATGTGATGAATTATCCATGACCATGAATTACTAGTGGTAAATTTTCAGCGAAATAAATTTATGATGAGAATGAATTGCCATAATGTTATCTTTTATTTGAATTTGAATTGTTTACTCTTCATCAAGGTTTAAAATTCTAGTTGCATCTTAATTAGGGTGTACGTTTACAGCATGTATATTAGGCTATGGCATTCAAAATTTGTGATTTAAGATTTTGACCATTTAAGGTCGCCATATAATCAGATTTAATATTCTAGTGAAGTCCATTTTTTTAAAATATTTCTTTTCCCTTTCCTGAAATCTAGAGTTTACGTTGATAGATTCAGAGTTAGGTTGTAAACTCTTCATCACTTCTCATGCTTGAAATAGTCCTTACAATTTTAATTCTTTTTTAATAACCCAAATGTTGCTACAAAGATTTCGAATAAATAAAGTGATTGCATCTGACATAAGATTTGATAATCTAAACATGCGTAGATTCTTATGGCGAGAATTTTGGTTTTTGATTTGCATGATTGTCGGTGCCAGGTTTGTATGAATTTGAATTTAATGACGATATTAATTGAGTTTGTAATTAAATGCGCTTGAAATACATAAAAGTGAAAATTAGAATAGATTTCTTAGAAGACGTGTTTCGATAAACTTTATCTAAACATGGATTGTATAGGGTTACTATATTTAAACATGGATTGTATAGGGTTGGATTTGTAGATTTTTTATTGAAGAATTAATATGGTTTTCAAGCTCTAATAGATTTTGCTATGATTTTTTTAAGTGTTTAATATTTTTAGGATTGGTTTTTGGGTTTATTTTATAGTGTGCAAGTTTGTTCAAGGGCATTAGGATTTTTAAAGTGAGCAATTTTATGGATTGGTATAACAATGTATAGGGTTTTAAGTACTAGTCATTATGTACAAGGATTTTGATTATCATTCTGGTTGTCATTGGGATTCTCTCATGAAATATGTACTAAATGTGTGAGGTATTCTTTAGTAAGCTATATGCAAAAAAAGCAATTGGTGGTTTGATAGAAAGATTGAATTTGTGCACAAGATGGCCCTTATTGGCACATCATTTTTATGCTACCAAATGATACTATATTGCTTGATCCATTATAAGACGTGTTATTTGCAAAGTTATTAAAACACTTGCTTAGATGACTTTCAAATTGGATTGGAGCATAGAAGATAGTGAACAAGAGAGTAGTTGAGAGGATGCCAAAGAATCTCATAAATCTACAATAATTAGATAATTGTATTGTTGCACATAGTTGAAACCATTTTCTAGGGCATAGTTAGAAAGTATATCTTAGAGTTTATTGTATTCACTTAAACTTCTACTAAAGAAGCTTCACGTAAGTTTCTCACTCCATACTAGAAAATATTTATCAAGCAACTTGAATATTGGGTAAATATGTTGCTAATCAAAAAGCACATTGAGACGCTTAGCATGGAGTAGACTCTTACCACATATATCTAGGTTCATGATGGACAAATAAAGTTTCAAATAGAGTGTTAAAAATGAAAAATAAAAGAGGAAAATATTTTTATAGATATGTTATCCAAAATATGGAATCAAAAGTGTGAAATCACAATCTCAATAAACATGTTGCATACCAATACTTGAATCATAGTGGAAGTAGTGTTGGTGCACAACATTGTGTGGGAGTTGAAATCAAGGGAGGTTTGATTGTATGTGAATGGATTATAAACTATGGCCAAATTATATGTACTTATAATGGAATTGTTGGTTGTTTTTAAGAACCAAGTTGATCTTCAAAATTGCCTATGAAATTTCCAATTCCAATCCTAAGCAACCCAAAGGGATTGGCCAACGAACGAGTGAAATCAACAATGCTTTCCTCCTGCACTTTGGGCTCTGCAAAACCCGAGAGGGTGATCCCACAATGTATTTTAAAATCCTCTGCACCTGATATCCGAATACATTGTAAATAATAAATAATTCTCATATAATAGCTCAACAAACGAAATGCATCAAAGAAGTTAGCGGCTTCTTAACAACACTCTACATTCGAAGCATGAGAATGGTGAAACTTAACAAAAAATAATAACAATTGTAACCCATTGTAAATTTTGTTTATAAAGTGATTTGCTACTAAATTGACCAACAAAATGCATTATGAATATTCGCTTAAGTTAATGTTGTTGGAGTAATTAATTATTTAATTACACTGGCATAAGTTTACTTAGGCATTATATTTAATTAATTCCTAGGTTGCATTATTAGGAAAATCATTAATAATGGGGTCATCCCCCTTTCCATGTATTTAGGAAATAAGATTCCTTCTAGAATATCATCTAGAACTTATCTAAATCAGTTCATCATTCCCTAGGTAGTTAGTTAGGGTTTACATGTTGTCACATGGAAGCATCATAATGCATCTTGTATCTCACTCTTGCATATATATTTAGGGAATTTGTACATTTGTAATCATATTCTAGATCAATCAGATAATCTCAATTTGCATGCCTAAGTTGCAACACTTTCTATGTGGGTGAATTTCTTCTTGGAAAAGGTCCTCTTGAAGGCT
Organism: Sequoia sempervirens; assembly: GCA_007258455.2. Classification (NCBI taxonomy): domain Eukaryota; kingdom Viridiplantae; phylum Streptophyta; class Pinopsida; order Cupressales; family Cupressaceae; genus Sequoia; species Sequoia sempervirens. The sequence continues at coordinate 8,342 of VDFB02335479.1, forward strand.
GCAACTTCATAGGGACATTATGCATCCATTATTTCAACATGGTATCAAAGCTTGTCCATTGAAGATTCATCTCAAGATCAAGAAAGTTGGGTTAGAGAGATTCATTGCAGGCTTGAAGGTTTGCACTACAGGCTACTTGGCTCCACCTGGGGGCTAAGCTGATTTCTAGAGCAGATTGAGTCAAGTATGAGCTCACGATTGTCTTTAGAAGGCCTTGAAACCCTAAGATCGCTTGTTCATTCATCAAAACAAGATACATTAACTTGGGATCCATCAAAGGTATTTTTAGGGTTTGCAAAATTAATAGTATGATCCGTAGAATTTGTAGTAAAAGAAATCATCCATGTTAGTTGTCCTTTGTGGCAATTTTTTTTAGTTATAGGCCATTTTTTATTTCAGGAAAAATCAGGGCTATTTTATATTATTTGGGAAAAAAATAATATTCGAGCTTTCAATAGTTTTGAATTTTTTTGTGGGTGACTACCATTATATTCACCAGTCAGCATAGGGTTTGATTTATTAAATCAGCGGCTATAGTTTTTATTCGCCATAGGCTTTTAAATCTATCGACATTTTTCTACACATATTTTTTAATATTTAATCGACATTTAAATTTTGAATTTCCAGTTTTTGGCAATATTCAATTTTTTTGTTTGTCGGCATTTTCTCCCAAAGTCTATAGAAAAAGATTTTTGGTCAGTATATTAAGTGGTGTGTAGGGTGAAGGTCCGTCGTCATCATCGTTAGGCCTATGTTTGTTCACTGTGTTGCCTTCTCTGTCATCAGTGATCACTTTTCCCGGCCACTGTTTGTTGCATCCTTGACCAAGTCCTCAATAGCCGAAGGCCCTGTGGAACCAAGGGTTCTGCTATAGGAGCAGAGCCACCCAACATTGCCACTCTCTAGCCGCTCTGATGCTGCCAAATCTAGCGGAGCATTTTTTTTTGCCAACCTCGCAACGCCGATCACATCAATGACCAAGTGTTTTATCCGAGGGGGATTCTTTTTTTCCCTAGGGTGCTTTATTTTTGCACCCCGTTAGCTTCCAAGCCCTCATAGGGTAGGTTTTTTCAAATCACCATATATTTTCACTAGGATCTCAAAAATCGGCAAACAAGATACCATCGAAAAGAGGATTCAATACACTTTCCAATGGTGCACTCTATTTTCCAAAATTTCATTGCTTGAAAAATCTACAATCAAATGAAGTCAAAACCCTAATTTGGACTTAAAGGCTCATATCTTCTCAACCGTTTATCAAAATTCAGTGATTCCAGCGGCATCAGGAAGGTATTATAGAGCATTTTTTGTCAATCCTTTCCTTTCATTTAGTTTCAACTCTAGGTGCTTTGCATTAGATTTTTTTTGCTATTTGGTGCAGTTGTTCAACTACTTGGATATCTTGAAGATTGGCGAAAGGTTTTTTGCATTAAGGGACATTTTTTTAGTTGCATTTTTGGAAGTTTCTATTTAATATTGAAGGCCATTGTCTTTGTAATCTTGGAGAAATTTCATAGTACATCATTGGGTTTGTATATTATCCTTCTTTGGTTATGTTGCACAAGGGAAACTATAAACAATGGAAAGATGGCATCATAAACCATCTCCAATCACTTGACTTACTACCGCATCTATATGGTATAGTTCCCGATCCAAGTCAAGGTATTCAAGAATTTTCTTGGAGTTGCAGCCGATCTACTATCTTAGAGATCATTGTAATGCAAGTTGATGGTGATGTTTTGAAATCTATTGATCATTATGATTGTCCTCATATCCTTTGGACTAAGATTTAGGAGCTATATGGAGATTCTAACACTCCACCATTCCTCGATGATCATGATTCAGAATGTCATATGCCTCTTCATTCTTTAGATAAGATACCTCAAGATGATATTGCTATTCAAGAGCTTACAGATTTGGACTACCTTGAATCTTCAAATGAGGATGTCAAGGCTTATATAGATGCTTCTTCTCCATCAGAGACAATTGGTGTACCTTCCCATTCAGTGATTCCTTGTCTAGAGTCATTGTTGAAGCTTCCATCATTCCCATTCATCAGGACACATTCAATTTTCAACACTTGACATCATAGGATGGCTTTGTTTCAAGTATTGCTAACTTTGCTACTTCTATAGGTTTGGAGAACATTCTTGAGGGGATATCTCTCCTCTATGTAGATTCTACTTTGGATAGTTTTCTTGAGTCTCCACATTCCATTGTATTGACCTTGATTGGGGATCCAAAGACTATCTTGGAGGCAATTGTTTTCTCTTTAGAGATTTCATATATGAGATTTCTTCCCTCCCATTTCATTATGTAATCAGAGTTTCTTTAGCATCTACCATTGGATTTGCTTCTTCCTAGCTGGAGACATGTGGGTTGGACACCTTTTTTGCTTCAGACTTCTTTCAGTGGTTTTAAGGACACTTCATTTAGGAGGGGAAATCTAGTCTCCATCTATTCCTTCAATGGAAGGATCATTGTATTATAGTCTTTAGATCTTGTTCAACATCAGATTTTGCATAGTCCTAATTTTTCATCTTCATTGATTGGGCATGTACCTCCTTTGATTTTGGCATCTTCATCTTTAGTGGAAAAGGAGACATATGAGTAGTTTTCAGAGACACCATCATCATATACATTCATCCTACATTCCTTCAATTTCTATCTGGAATGGGAAGCATCCTTGCATTTCTACTTGGTTTTGTTTCTTCTGAAAGGGAAACAAGTTGTTTGTCGACATTGGATCATGTTTTGTCTTCAATAACTTACCATGTTTTTAGGTGATCTCACATTGTTGGGGGGATACATAGTCTCTATCTTTCCCTCCTATCGTGGGGCTATTGATTGTATTGTATCTATGTGACGGATGGTGTACTTGGGGGGTATCATGGATTCCTTCATCCTTCCTCACTTATCTACATTTCATCTCCTTTTTGGAGAGGGGTTTTCTTCCCATTGGGTTTTCCCCTTTGCTCTATTTGTGGGATATTAGTTGCATTTCATTCTCATTTGTAAATGGGTACCTAAAATTCCCATCATGTAGCCGAGACCCATCATCCATCATTGCATTTTTCATTTCCTCCTTAAGTTACACTAATGGGGGGTGTTGGTGTAATTAATTATTTAATCACACTAGCATAAGTTTACCTACAAATTATATTTAATTAATTTCTAGGTTGCATTATTAGGAAAATCATTAATAATGGGGTCATCCCCCTTTCCATGTATTTAGGAGATAACATTCCTTCTAGAATATCATCTAGAACTTATCTCAATCAGTTCATCATTCCCTATGTAGTTAGTTAGGGTTTACATGTTGCATGTTGTTAGATCAAGACACATGGCAACATCATAATGTATTTTGCATCTCACTCTTGCCTATATATTCAGGGCATTTGTACATTTGTAATCATATTCTAGATCAATTAAATAATCTCAATTTGCATGCCTAAGTTGCAACACTTTCTGTGTGGGTGAATTTCTTCTTGGAAAGGGTCCTCTTGAAGGTTGCATCTTCATAGGGACATTGTGCATCCATTATTTCAAAATGGTATTAGAGCTTTTCCATTGAAGATTCATCTCAAGATCAAGAAAGTTGAGCTAGAGAGATTCATTGCAGGCTTGAAGGTTTTCATTACAAGCTACTTGGCTCCACCTAAGGACTAAGCTGATTTTTGGAGTAGATTGAGTCAAATCCGAGCTCGCCATTGTCTTCAAAAGGCCTCAAAACCCTAGGATCGCTTGTTTATTCATAAAAATCAGATACATCAACCTGAGATCCATCAGAGGTATTAAATTAGGGTTTGTAAAATCAATAGTACAATCTGTACAATTTGTAGTAAAAAAACCATCCTTGTTAGTTGTTCTTTGTGGCAATTTTTTTCTAGTTACAAGCCATTTTTTTATTTAAAAAAAAATTAGGGCTATTTTATATTATTTGGGAAAAAAATAATATTTGGGCTTTCAATAGTTTTGATTTTTTTTTTGGGGCGACTACCATTATATTCACCAGTTGACATAGGGTTTGATTTAGTAAATCAACAACTATAGTTTTTATTCTTCACAGGCTTTTAAATCTATTGATATTTTTCTGCAAATATATTTTAATATTTAATTGACATTTAAATTTTGAATTGCCATTTTTTAGCAATATTCAAATTTTTTGTTTGTCGGCATTTTCTCCCAAAGTCTGCAAAAAAATATTTTTGGTTGGCATATTAAGTGGTGTGCATGGTGAAGGTACATTGTCATCATTGTTGGGCCCATGTTCATTCACCGTGTTGCCTTTTGCGTCATTAGCAATCACTTTTCCCAACCACCATTCGTTGCATCCCTAATTGAGTCCTCAACAGTCGAAGCCCCTGTCATCGGTCATCTTGGGAACCAAGGGTTCCACTGTAGGAGTATAGCCACCCTTCATTCTGGTCGCGCCACCTGACATCGTCGTTCTCTAGCCATTCCAACACCACCAAATCTGGCAAAGCATTGTTTTTGCCAACCTTCCAGTGTTGGTCACATTAGTGACCAAATGTTTATCCAGGGGGGACTTTTTTTTTGCCCTAGGGTGCTTTATTTTTGCACCTTGTTAGCTACAAACCCTAATAGGGCAGGTTTTTTCAAACAACCATATCTTTTCACTAGGATCTCAAAAATTGGCAAATGAGATACCGTCGGAAAGAGGATTCAATGCACTTTCTAGTGGTGCACCCTATTTTCTAGAATTTCATTTCTTTACTAATCTATATTCAACTGAATTCAAAACCTTAATTTGGACTTAAAGGCTCATATCTTCTCAACCATTTATCAAAATTTAGTGATTCTGGTGGCATCAAGAAGGTATTACAAAGCTTTTTTCATCAGTCCTTTTCTTTTGTTCAGTTTCAACTCTAGGTGCTTTACATTATATTTTTTTTTCTATTTGGTGCATTTGTTCAACTACTTGGATATCCTAAAGATTGGTGAATGGTTTTTTGCATTAAGGGACATCGTTTTAGTTTCATATCATTATTTGGAAGTTTCTATTTGATATTGAAGGTCATTGTATTTGTAATCTTGGAGAAATTTCATAGTACATTATGGGGTTTACATATTATCCTTCTCTGGTTATGTTGCACAAGGGAAACTATAAACAATGGTGAGATGGCATCATAAACCATCTCCAATCACTTGACTTAATGCCACATATGTATGGAATATTTCCCCATCCAAGTCAAGGTATTCAGGAATTTTCTTGGTGTTACAGCTGATATACTGTCTTGGAGATCATTGCAATGCAAGTTGATGGTGATGTTTTGAAATCTATTGATCATTATGATTTTCCTCATATCCTTTGGACTAAGATTTAGGAGCTATATGGAGATTCTGACACTCCACCATTCCCCGATGATCATGATTTAGGATTTCATATACCTCTTCATTCTTCAGATCGGATACCCCATGATGATATTGCTATTTAGGAGCTTACAAATTTGGACTACCTTGAATCTTTAGATGAGGACATCGAGGGTTCTATAGATGCTTCTTCTCCATTAGAGACAGTTGATGTACCTTCCCATTTAGTGAGTCCTTGTCCAGGGTCATTGTTGAGGCTTCCATCATTCCCATTCATCAGGACACATTAATTTTTCCACACTTGACATCATAGGATGGCTTTGTTTCAGGTATTGCTGACTTGGCTACTTCTACAAGTTTGGAGAACATTCTTGAGGGAATATCTCTCCTTTATGAAAATTCTACTTTGGAGAGTTTTCTTGAGTCTCCACATTCCATTTTCTCGGCCTTGATTGGGGATCCAGAGACTATCTTGGAGGTAATTGTTTTCTCTTCAGAGATTTCATATATGATACTTCTTCCCTCCCATTTCATTATGGAATCGGAGTTTCTTCAGCATCTACCATTGGATTTTCTTCTTCCTAGCAAGAGACATGTGGTTTGGAAACCTTTTTTGCTTTAGACTTCTTTTAGTGGTTTTGAGGACACTTCATTCATGGGGGGAAATCTTGTCTCCATCTATTCCTTCAATGGAAAGATCATTGTATTGCAGTCATTAGATCTTATTCAACATCGGTTTTCACATAATCTTGATTTGTCATCTTCTTCATTGATTGGGCATGTACCTAATTTGATTTTGGCATCTTCATCTTCAGTGGCAAAGGAGACATATGAGCAATTTTCAGAGACACCATCATCATATACATTCATCCTACCTTCCTTCAATTCCTATCTGGAATGGGAAGCATCCTGAAATTTCTACTTGGTTTTGTTTCTTCTGAAAGGGAGACAAGTTGTTTGTCAACATTGGATCATGTTTTGTCTTCAGAAACTTACCATGTTTGTAGGTGACCTCACATTGTGGGTGGCCTACATAGTCTCTCTCTTTCCCTCGACTATGGGGGGCTATTAATAGTATTGTATCTATGTGACAGATGGTGTACTTGGGGGAAATCATGGATTCCTTCATCCTTCCTCACTTATTTGCATTTCATCTCCTTTTTGGAGAGGGGTTTTCTTCCCACTAGGTTTTCCCCTTTGCTTTGTTTGTGGGAGATTAGTTGCATTTCATCTCCTTTTTGGAGAGGGGTTTTCTTCCCACTAGGTTTTCCCCTTTTCTTTGTTTGTGGGAGATTAGTTGCATTTCATTCTCATTTGTAAATGGGTACCTAAAATGACCATCGTGTAGTTGGGACCCATCATCCATCATTGCATAATCATTGCATTTTTCATTTCCTCCCTAACTTGCACTTATGGGGGGTGTTGGTGTAATTAATTATTTAATTACACTAGCATAAGTTTACTTAGGCATTATATTTAATTAACTCCTAGGTTGCATTATTAGGAAAATCATTAATAATAGGGCCATCCCCCTTTCCATGTATTTAGGAGATAAGATTCCTTCTAGAATATCATCTAGAATTTATCTCAATCATTTCATTGTTCCCTAGGTAGTTAGTTAGGGTTTACATGTTGTCACATGTTGTTAGATCAAGACACATGACAACATCATAATGCATCTTGTATCTCAATCTTACCTATTTATTGAGGGCATATTTTACATTTGTAATCATATTCTAGATCAATCAGATAATCTCAATTTGCATGCCTAAGTTGTAACACTTTCTATGTGGGTGAATTTCTTCTTGGAAAAGGTCCTCTTGAAGGCTAGAGCTTCATAGGGAAATTGTGCATCCATTATTTCAACAAGTGCCTCATTTTGGGAATGGAATGAATCTTAAAACCTATGCAACCAAATAATAATTTAACACATAGCTTCATTTAAGCTATGAAAATATTGCATTACAACATTTCAACATTATATTCTCAACCACCACTTCTTACTAATATCCTAGTGTATAGGAGCGCCTTGTGCAAATTCCCCTTTCATATACCCTCACCTTAGAAAACTAAACTTGAAGGAAAAATTCCACATCACCCACTTGCCTTCCATCCACTTGGCGTGTTTTGTGTGTGTTGGTGGGGAAATTTTCATCAAGGACGCAAGTGCAATGCATGGACATCTTTGTGGCGTGTTGTCATACTTGACATATTCCTACCTCTGGAGTCCACAGGAACGTTACACTCCTCACTAGAGATGATTTGTAACGCCTATATGTGACCAACTGACCCGAAAATGGCCCTATCTCTCCCATTTTGGTCTTGAAATGGCTATCTTGTTAATTCATCCATTCTCCAAAGATCTAGCAATCTATCACATTCTCTCAAGCATTTTTTCACAACTCCATTAAGCATTGCAGCAAGCAAGCTTGTTACTTCATCAATTCCATCCTTGTACATTTGGTGCTACCATAGAAGCTACAAGTTTGGAGTCTTGTGAGACCTCCCTTCATCAATGCTATGGTTGTGTTGACTTTTCCAAGCTCGTTGCTTGCATTCACCCCTCATTGGCCTTGAGAGCCTTTTAGTGGTTTCTTTTTGTGGTTTGATAGAGTATCATAACATCTTTTGTAGTGTTCAATACTTTCCTTCCTTCTTTCCTTTATCGTACTTTCTACTTCATGGCATTTCTGGTTGTCTGTGGAGGTGGAAACACCAAAGCGAGGGTTTGACTGAGGAAAATCCCTATACAACCCAACATTTTTTCTCTCTTGCTTGTGTGTAGGTGAAGGTGCGCATGGAGCTCACTAGTGAACTAGAGCTTTAGTGAGTTGATCTTTTCAACCCTTGTCTTTATCTACTTTCTTTATCATTTACGTAGTTACTTTTCCTATTTTATCATCCTATTTATTTCGTTAAAACTAGTTCGCTAGGCAGTTAGTAGGTTCTTTGGTGCTTTATATTGTACTTTACAGTTTTTGGTCGTACAAATGCCAACACACTAGAGAGATGCCAGTGCACTGCGCTATCATCCCAGACCCACATTGTCGTCCTAGATCCACATTTCCATCCTAGAATAGAGAGTTGTCTGAGGTGCAGTTTGAACTCTAGAAACTGGCTCATCTAGCCCTATTTAGACTTTCAGATCTATAGAGTGACAAAAGCACTTGAGAGTGCTCTTTATTCTTGATTCTTATCCCAAACACTTGTTAGCTTGAGACAAGTTAGGACATCCCTCCTCTCTTTTCTCTTCGTGACCTGGAGCCTTGGTGTGGTTAGTCCCCCTCTCTTACATTTTTGGTGAACCTGATGTGAACAACGTCTACCCATTTGACTGTGTTGAGACTTTTCCCTCACACCTGGTTACTATTGTAAACTTGAGTGTTGTGAAGGTTTATGAGCATCACAACCCATTCCATGACTTTCAGGCATGTTGTTAGGAGAAGTGTGTGACACCTACTGATGGAGAAGACAAAGGTCACTTCTAGTTTCACCTCCAACTTTTCCACTAGCTTAGCTACTGAATTTACCATTGGTTTTTCTACATGCTTTACTAATGAGATGGGTTTTGTAGATGAGACCACTCATGTTCCTACCCCTCCACAATTCACTACAGCTTCATTCGTGGATGAGGATGTGGCTATGCATATCCCTATGGAACACCTTTTAGCATTAGATAACTAATTGTCAGACCTTGTGAAGCATTTGGAGAGAGCATCGAGCATGGTGAGAGCTACTAGGCTTGCTAGCAAGGTGAGACACTTGTTGGGAAAGGATCAGATAGGTATAGAGTTCTTACATGGTCTTTCTAATATAACTAAAACTTATATCCGCTTGTATAAGCCTAGACTGGGTACTACCCGAGGGGAAGTGCTCGATGCCTATGAGAGACAAATTGGCATCCTGATGCCCACCACATCCACATGCATGGCTGAAATAGACCCTTCAATTAGTGTTTCCTCTACTTCTCAAAATCCCCCTACCATCAAGGTGAGTAGAATACCCCTTGGTTTTAGTTTCACCCCTCTTGTTTCCCCTAGTGGTGGGGGCCCTAGTGGAATGAGTGGTGGCGGCTTTGGTAGCAGAGGTGGCACTAGAAAAGGTGGCTTTGATGGGGGCCATGGAGGTGGCTTTGACAGTGCAGGTGGCTCCGACGGAGACCATACTAGTGGTGGTGGCTCTGATGGTGGTCACAACGATGGCTCCAAAGGTGGCTCTGGAGGTGATTTTGGTAGTGGTGGTTCTGGTGGTTCCACTGGGCCTTTGTCATCTTCTGACCCTATTCTGAATGCCCTTCTTCAAAACATGGGTTGGATGCAAAACCAGTTGGCAAGCCTTTCATAGGCCTCTGCCTAGCCTTTTCTCAACCATTTTTTTGACATAGCCCATTATTAGTGGCAATCTTGAGTACTCCCTTCCTGCAAGGAATGGAGATTCCTAAGTTTGAAAAGTATGGTGGCAAAGGGGATCCACAAACACATGTGCTAGCCTTCAACACCATGTGTACGGATTTATTTGATCATGATGCTTTGATGGAAAAACTCTTTCCTCGATCTCTCAAGGACACAACACTCGAGTGGTACTATTCCTTACTTAATAATTCTATATTCTCATTTGATCAACTTGTGAATCAGTTCCTCCATCAATTTCAAGCTAACATCGGTCTGAAGATGACCTTCTCGGATCTCATCTGATGTAAGTAGGGAGATAACGAGAAGATAACTGACTTCATAGCACGATACCAAGCACTATTTTCACAGATCTCGTACCCACAACCTAACTCTGATGTGTAAAAGGTGTTTATAGGAAAACAACAAAGAGCTTTGTAGGAGAATTTTTCCCTAATAAAATACCCTTCCTTTGTACATCTGTGTGCCGCATTGTGAGAGTATCAACAAATGGTAGTTCAGTTCAGGGGATCTTCCTCATGATCCTATTCAAAAGGAAAGTCTATTGTGTTTATCTTAGGAAAAGGTAAAGTTGTTGTGAATGTAGTCGCTACGACAAACGATAATGACCTTAGATGTAACAAGAAGTTTACGAAGTTGGTGGAATCTTATTCCTCCATCTTGCAAAAGTTGTTGAAGGATAAGATCATAACTTTGGAAAACCCCCGACCTCTTAAGGAACCTTATCCTAACTGGTATGATACAAATGCTTTATATCATTACCATCGAGTTAACGAGCATGATATCGAGCATTGTATGTGCCTGCATCATGAGATATAGGATTGACGCATCAATGATGGTACCATTCGTCTAGATAGGATGAAACAAAATGCGAATAAATTTGTAGCAAAGGCCAATAGTGAGTTACAGATCTACATGAACCCATTTCTATCTCATTCTACAAACTTGATTATTGAACCCTCTGATGCTTCTCCTCAACCTTTGGCATACATTAACATGGTCTTGGTTACTCCTTCCCCATAGCCCATGACTGGTTTTCCAAATGTGCCATTCACCTCGTAGGACTTTCCCTTGAATAACAAGCTCTCTCCCCAATACATTCTTGCTCACCTCAATGGAAAAATTATGACAGGACTCCTAGTTGACCTTACAAGCTGAGTGAATATTATTACGGAGGAGACATTATGGCTAAATTCATTACAAATGGAGGAATATGAAGAAACAAAGTCCACCATATGTATGCATGATGATCTCTCTCTCTCAATCCATATGGCTCCATAACCCTTTCTATCCTAGGTGGACCTAGGGTTGTGGATACAACCTTTGATGTTATTCTAGAATATGATCTATTCAGGGTGAATTTGGGCATCCCGTGGCTAGCTTTCATGAACAGAATTACTTCCATTATTCATAAGTGTTTAAAGTTCTCCCATGAAGGTGTTGTGCATGTCATGCATGACATTGGATATCAGCCATTGGTATCCTATGGGGGTTATTCATTGGATCATTTTTGGCTCACCTCATTCAATCTACTCCCTCCTAGAACATACCTACTTTATTGAAACTACATGAAGTATAAAACTAGGGGCAAGGGATAACTGAAAGTGACTCCTTCTGTAGTGCAGTGACAAGATACCTCCTCCTCTCAAAAGGGAAAGGAGAGGCCTACCCATCCTCGAGGCACCACTCCTACCCCCCTCTCTGAAGAGGAATTTTGGATGACTACTCCTAGATTTCACATAAGAAGTATGATGGTGCTTACTTGGCGTCAAGCCAAGATCTGGATATCGGACCATCCTATTATGCCTCCTGGACCTTGGCCTTAACTTTATGGTAGAAAGAAGGGTCCCGCAGGGAATCCTCTATCTCTCGCATTTGCAGCCTCCTATTGCTCCTACTCCCAAGGTAGTGAATGGGAAGAGGCTAACTGCAAAGGCATTAGAGACCACTCCCCCTACTATTGTTCCAACCTCTTCTCAGTCTCTTCCTCCTACTCCTGTTCAGGATTATTTCCCTCCACCGGAGACGACCGTGATGGACACTCCTATGGTTGAGAAAGAGACTTCTCTTTAATCTCAACTTCTGGTCTCTGGCTCCCAGAGTTGTAGAAAATGCCTTGCTCATGTGTGCAAGTGTTGGCGAAATGCTCTGGTGGCTAAGTAGGCCATTTTTCCAGAGGATTTAGGATCTCCTGTTGTGTCCTCCTCTCTCATCCCCTCTACCTCAGTTCAATAAAATTCAGTTCTACTTTTGGCTCCTACTACGAGCGCAAACACCCCCGACCCCAAAAAGGTGCACTTATTTATTACTCCTTCAGTTGAGCCGCCTCTCTTGATGTCCCTTCTAGATATCTTGTCGTTCTCAAAGCCCATGGACATGCAGTTTACCTCAATCATGTCCACTGTGGTTTTCTCATCCTCCTCTATTCCTTCTACCTCATCTGTGGGGGTCTCGCACCCTCTGACAAAGAAAAAGGTGGAGAATGGCCCCGTTAGCAATGGGGGTGGAAAGAGAAGTCCACCCCCTTCAAAGGGTGGTTCTATGTTGGCATGTGCCATCCTTGTGATAGAAGAAGTTTTAGTGTCCCCTAAGTTCGTCACTACTCCTGAGTCACTCTATTAGCCTAGCAATAAGTATTGAGTGCCACCTCCCTTTCCCATTGAGGTAACACATGGCACTCCCAAGGAGTGCATGTTTAACTCTTTGGATGAGGTCCCGACCCTATCAGCGATCTTTGAGAAATCACTAATCTTTGCTCCAGAATAACTTAGTGGAGGAGACCCCTAAGAATCTCCTTCCTTGGCTCTTTTTGTGGGGGGTTCAAAGGGTTCCCCCCTTAACATTCCACCACTATAGGCTCATCCGCCTTCCCCGTATAATGATCTAGATTGGGAAGCAAATGACCTCTTGGTTGACGAGTGTTAGGGGGCACCTCTTCTTTACCTTTAGATTAGGTGTGTGTATTTATTGTGATGTGTTCCCCCATGCTTGCATTATGTGTTCTTGGATGATCCTTGTCACCCTTGTAGGTGCTCGGATACAAGAGTGATTATGTGTCATAAAACTTCCTCTATTTATGGCATCATTTTTCCTCTGTTATGTGCACTAATTTTTGGCAATTTGGGGATGATGTAAAGTGTTGGGGGAATTTAGGCTTCCCTTCCATGTTGACCCAATTTTTACTTTTACTTTGTTTTCTCGTGCATTCTTCATATGGTCTAATATAGTAAGGGGTTGATGACAGTTCATGTATATACTATTATTATACATATATTTATTTATGAGAAGCTCTGACCCCGAAATATCAGATCGCCCATGTGCCCTTTGTTTGTGAAGTTATTGTCTCTTTTTGTACTTTTGGTTATCATTCTCTCTTCTTTGTTTGAGTTGTGATGTTTTGGTATTCATGTATTGTCCCTTGTGTGTGCAACAACATCACCACAATGACATCTCGCTATGTCCTGTAGGCCACAACATCACTTTTTTCATTCTTGCTTTTCTCTCCTTAGGATACGGCGTGCCTCTGCATTCAACATGAACCACCCTCAGGGGGGCTACCATGTCAACTTTGATTTTTAGAAAATGCATTTGTGGCCAACAAATCTTTTCTTGAAAATATTTGCAAACTTTTTCAAAAATCGCATTATCAACAAGGACCCCTAGTGAAACATGTTTCCTTCATCATGGGTTCGCATAGAAATAATTTGAAAATTTTCCTTTGAGGTGGGAGTAGCTTTTCTTGTGGGAGAATCCTCAACCTTCCCCTTGCAAGGGGGCATTTTCTTCCTTTCGAATTCCTTGATGAAGTGAACACCTTTCGAAAGGATTCCTTGATGATTGAATTGATTTGCGAAAAATATTCTTACACTTTCAAACAACGTGTCCCTCGAGAGGACCCCTCTTCTTTTGAAGGGTTCCCAAGGGACCCCTTTGAAAGCTCTTCCTTCAAATTTTTTGACTATCTACATGACTGTCTGCTTTTTTGCATGTGTGGCTACTTTTTGTTTTCTAACATGTTTTATTTACGAATTAACATGTTGCTTTGCAGTTGTGCCTATGAGGCTACTCTCCAATCAAAGTCTCCTTTCATTGGGATTCCTTCATGATAGAGTACTTGGGGGAACACCTTCTTTATAGGTTCGAGGGCCTGTAAAGTGCTTGCATCCTGTGGGATTTGTCCATTATTGGTCTACAGGCCTTCGGTGTACTTTGTTCAACTTCATAGTTTTGTGGGGCTACAAAGTCCTTTTGTTGAAACCTCCTTAGGAGAGAGTACCTATGGAGTCCTTTTCTTGCCTTGTGCTTTTGAGCTTTCCAAATCATGATCTGCTTCCTCAATGATTTAGGTATACATTTCTAACACTTCGACCTACTTTATTGAACACTCATCGATGCTCATGCTCACTAAAGTGGGGAAAAATGTATAGGAGTGAATTTGCACCCCTTGTGTAAATTCCCCTTTCACATACCCTCACCTTATAAAACCAAACTCGAAGGAAAAATTCCACATCACCTACCTACCTTCCATCCACTTGGCACGTGTTGTGTGTATCGGTGGGGAAATTTTTGTCAAGGACACAAGTGCAACGCATGGGAATCTATGTGGCATGTTGTTGTCCCTAATAGATTCTTGCCTCTAGAGTCCACAGGGATGTTACACTCCTCATTGGGGATGAATTGTAATGCCTCGCACGACCAACCAACCCGAAAATGACCCTATCTCTCCTAGTTTGGTTTTGATATTGCTATCTTGTTCATTCATCCATTCTCTAAAGATCTTCTAGCAATCTATCACATTCTCTCAAGAATTTTTTCACAACTCCATTGAGCATTGCAACAAGCAAGCTTGTTACTTCATCAATTCCATCCTTATATGTGTATTGCTACCATAGAAGCTACGAGTTTGGAGTCTTGTGAGATCTCCCTTTGTCACTATTGTGGCCATGTCAACTTTGCCAAGCTTGTTACTTGTATTCTCCCTTCATTGGCCTTAAGAGCCTTTGGGTGGAGGTGGTATCACTTCATTTTCCTTTTGTGGTTTGATAGAGTAACACATCTTTTTTAGTGTTCAATAATTTTGTTTCTTCTTTCCTTTATCATACTTTCTACTTCGTGGCTTTTTTGGTTGTCTATGGAGGTCAAAACACCAAAGCGGGGGTTTGAATGAGGCAAACCCCTAGTGAACTAGAGCTTTAGTGAGTTGATGAACGTGTGCATGGAGCTCACTGGTGAACTAGAGCTTTAGTGAGTTGATCTTTTCCACCCTTGTCTTTATCTACTTGCTTTATCATTTACATAATTGCTTTTCCTACTTTATCATCCTATTTATTTCATTAAAACTGGTTAGCTAGGTAGTTAGTAGGTTCTTTGGTGTTTTATACTGTACTTTATGCTTTTTAGTTGTACAAACGCTAGTGCGCTAGAGAGACGCTAGCACACCGCACTATGCTCCCAGACCCGCGTTGTTGTCCTTAGACAGAGAGTTGTCTAAGGTGTATTTTGAACTCCATAAACTGGCTCATCTAGCCCCATTTAGACTTTCA
Source organism: Sequoia sempervirens (assembly GCA_007258455.2). NCBI lineage: Eukaryota > Viridiplantae > Streptophyta > Pinopsida > Cupressales > Cupressaceae > Sequoia > Sequoia sempervirens. Next base: position 23,628 of record VDFB02335479.1, read on the forward strand.
GATCTATAGAGTGACAAAAGTGCTTGAGAGTTCTCTTCATTCTTGATTCTTATCCCAAACACCCATTAGCTTGAGGTAAGTTAGGGCATCCCTCCACTCTTTGCTCTCCATGACTTGGAGCCTTGGTGTGGTTGGTCCCCTCTCTTACACCTAGCGCTTAATTGACATAAACCTATAGCTTCACTCAACCATTTACATTAATTCTTTGAATTAACAAGAACAAAACTACACATCCACTAGAAATCAATGGAGACAAATAAGATAATCCTTGATTATATTATTCATAATTCATTAACAAAGTACATAGCAGAGAAAATGGCTTTGAATTTGCACCATTCGGTATTATATTGCCAGTATTGCTATAAAAATTGCATATGCATTATATCAAACTCAAACCTAAGATAAAACTCAAATATGCTTAGTATTATCATTACATTTTTCTCTTTGATCAATTACAAAACAATGAACCCTCATACTTCTGGCCTTGAATTCCTTCTTACAAAAATAGATAAAAACAAGCTTCAGGCCAGAGAGTACACATGTCACTATTCCATTGGACCATTACAAAACACATTCCCCTTGCAGTTATATTTGCATCCTCAAAAGGAGGGAAATGTACAAAGAATAAAAACCCCTGTCATTCATCGAAGAAGATTCACCTATTGCAAGATGGTGTGTTCCTTGGTCTTCCTTGTCCAGCACAACACTTAGGTTTGTAACATGGTCTAACCACCTCCTATGGATCTTAACTAACGCTTGTATCGAGCATTGATAGGTCAACCTTTTGGTGCAATGGCAAGGCCAACAATTGGTATCAGAGCTAGTCACAGGTTCAAACCCCTCACTTGTGTTGGGGGGGATTGTTGCAAGATGTTGTGTCCCTTGGTCTTCCTTGTCTAACACAGTGCTTGTGTTTGTAAAATGGTCTAACCACCTCCTATGGATCTTAACTGACGCTTGTATCAGGCATTGATAGGTTGACCTTTTGGTGCAATGGCAAGGACAACATCATCTGCCCTCCAAAAGGAATCTTTCGTCATTATAGCAACATAAAAAATCATCGTCCACATCAGCCAAAAAGTTCTCCATGTTAGTACCTAAGACCAAAAACTCTAAACTAGGACTATGTTTCTATAATGGTTCATTATCCTTACCATCTTCAAAATTAGAGTATGCATGTCTCCTTCATGATTCTGATGAAACTAGAGAATTTGTCTCGCCATCATCATAGTCTTCTAGACCTGCAAGTGTAAGGAGATACTGGGCATATTTTGGATCATCTTCAGCCTCATCTTCCATGGCAACACCAAGATCCTCCATATAAGAATCATAAGCCTTGTGGTCCTTATCTTTCTTCTTTTTCTCCTGAGACTTGGTCAATTCCCCTGACTTAATTTCCTCTTTCTTTGCACTCAGTTCTTTCAGGAACACACCACTAGGCTAGTCACAAACAACAACCCTACTTCATAGGTTGTAAGTATTCTTAGCTTCACCACCCATGAAAGTGGAAAAATATTTCTTCACTGTCTCTAGCTTCACAAATTTATTAGACATATCTGTCTTAATTATGGGTGTGTCAACCTAGGTCTTAGGCCTCTTGACACCCTTTTTTTTTAGGTTTCCTTTCTGGCCTAATGCTTGACTCATTAGGCTTACTCATCCTCACAAAATAATAGAGCTAGGTCTTTCTGACTTTCAATTATAGGAAAAGTTTTACTAGTTTATGCTCTAAGAAATAAACTTGCAGAATGAAAACCCCCAGAGTACACACAATTCTTAGCAACCCAAATGGGATTTACAAACAATCAAACCCTCACAAATCCCAAGCATTCAAAGCCTACAAACTTCTTGATAATTCACTAAACTAGCTAGCCTATGCACAATTGACAGAAAAAAAATTTGGATACCTACCTACCTGGGAGAACTTGTCTTCAACACCTCTCAACAGCTTGCCTTAACTCCTCACACCTTCTCCTCTGGTTTTAGACCAACTCCTGAACTCTCAACGATTGTAATTGTGAAAGGAAATTGGCTAACAATACTCTTTATGATGAAATCCTAAGGCTTTTCCACCATTAATGTTCAAGAGAAAGCTCATGCGAGCGAGCTAACAACCAACCACCTCAAGTTTGACTCTTGGTTGTTGATTCTTTTGGTTTAAAACATATTCAATGATGACCCTCAATCCTCGCACCATGCTTTTTATTTTTAGTGATATCCTCAAGATACTGCCATGTAACCCTTTAAACTCCTTTGTCACCTCTTAACTAACAGCCAACATGCATCACTACTATGGTTTGGGCTCCTTTAAGTGAGTCCATGATGCATTAAGACCCAGTGATGAGGGAAATATTCCATCAGATATTCCATCGCTCATCACTGATTCATGTTTTGAAACTTTATTTGAAACCAAAATGGCCTTAGGTGGTGTGATGGGTGCAAGGAAAAATAGTTTTTATCGCCCATCGTTGATTTAGTCCTCAACATTCAACACATATTAGCGATGGAGAACTTCTAGCAATAGGTCAGGAGCATACCACGTGTCCATAGGACAAGATCACGAGCTGAGAAAGCATCGGCTCTAGCAATACTTCACATCAGTGATGGAACATTCAAACAAAGGATCTCATCTTGCATTGCTAATTCATGACTGAGAACTCACAATCGATTAGCGATAGCAAGAAAGGTCAGCGAAACAAAGGAAAACTATCCATTGTGCATTGCTAATTTGAGGCCCGTGGTCAAAAGACAATCTGTGATGAGTGATATGGAAGGCGATGAACGTGAACCTTAAGTGAATCAATTATGCACATACTCATAAGGTTTTTTGAAAAGGGGATTGCCTAGGACAACATAAGATAAGGCCATAAAAAGACATAGAACACTTTTTTGCAAAGGATGCAAATGCCAAACAAGGCTAAATTTTCAATCCTATAAAATAAAAGGATTTCACAGGCCTAGGCA
>VDFB02335480.1:0-45843 GCA_007258455.2 Sequoia sempervirens
CACAATTTAACAAGTTATTTATTCAATGACATTTATCCTCAATAAATTTTGTTCTATACTAATAATCGTGTTTTAATAAGATTTTAAGAGTTTAAGGAATTTTAATTAAACTATAACTCTTATATATAATAATAGTATACATGTGCAATAGTAATAGACAAAACAACTTCAAAATTGATGCTAAATATATAGTAGTTTTGTAACACTTTATAAATTTGTTCATATTATAAGCCAAAAGATGTATTTAAAAATGACCCTTTTTAAAGCTAACCAAGAGAGATTATTCTACAATTAATAGTTCCATGCTAGGTGATCCCACAAAGCTGGTTTACAATTTTTGGGAGGACCTGATTTTTGCTGAAATCACATATTTTTAGAAAATATAATGATTTAAGCGTTAAAAGGTTCCATTTAAAGAATTCCAATTGAAGAGGGTTTGATCAAACTACCTTAAATCAAACCCCCTTGGATAGAACCCTGCTAGTTTTAAACCATACCTATAACAGAGTCTCCTTTATACCTATCAAAATACTGATAAAAAACCACTTTTGATTTACCTTTTGGGGGATCAAATGAATTCATTTAAAATTTATTTTTTGTAAGTCTGTAGTCCTTATTATAAGCTTCCCAAAAAGTATAATTTTAAATAAATTTAATTTAATTATTATATTTATTTTTTATTTCTCATGAATGTAGGTTTTTCATCAAAAATCAAACTCTTTGTTCTGCACATTTGGAAAAATGGAAAATTATTAAAAAAAATAAATTAAAATATTAATGCACCAGATGTTGAAGTCCTTGATCCAACAAAAGAAAAAAATTGAATTCGATGCATGCAAAAAAGAATTAAACTATCACGGTGGGTGCTATATGCGAATTATAATTGGTTTGGATTTGAGCTTGATTAAAGAAAAATATTCAATAAAAACTATCTAGCAAATTAGGAAGCACTGGAATATCAGAGTTATGAATCTAATTCGAGAAAAGAATTAGAATTTTATCCTTCATGGAAAAAAAGTTATGCGTTATACGATGAGCGTCACTTTTTAAAAATGTTGTTTTTTGAAAAAAACTAGTTTTTGAGGGAGATGGAAAAATAAGTGCAATCTGATTCCAAATTTTGTGAAAAAAATATATTTAGAATCTATAGACAAAATTTCATGAAACTCTAGTTTGCATCATCTTCAAATTCCTCATGGTTTAGCCGCTATAGGTGCTTAAAAGTGAAGATTTAGTTAATTTTTTTTATTTCAGTGTCCAATTTGGCCAAAAATTGTAAACCACTATTGTGGGATCACCCTGCTAGTAGTAAGGTCCTAATTTTATAGTGTTCTTATTAGTAAATAATTTAAGAGCATATAATTTTATAAAGTAGATGATTATTAAAAAATGATTAGTAGGAAAACAATTTTGAAGTTAGGACTCTAAGAAAATCTACTTGGTATTAAAACATCTCCATACGTGAATTTTTTTTCCAACTTCACAACAAAACATAACTAAATTCACATAATTATAAATTGTATCCATGATGACTTCATATAGATGAACAAATCTCATCGCATTACAAAAAATGCAATTCATTGTTTCACATGATTATGCAACAAGAGTGAATTACCCTTGAAGAAGGTGGTGAAGCATAAAGACAATGGCCAATAACTACTAGTTAAATCACTGCCCGCTTCCTTCATTGTCAATGTTGGAGATTCCATGTAACTAATTGCTTCTTCTATTTTCTAAACCATTGGGGGAGTTAGGCCGTGATTAGATCTTAGCCCATGATTTCAACTCATCCAACCTAAATAATAGGTGTGTTGATTCTCTTTTATTCGAACCAGGCCCATGCTTCATAATTTATTTGACTATTTATAGAGTTGTAATACAAGTCATAGTCATGCGTGCATGTGATTGAAGAGATAATAATAAATTTATATTTAGAAGTTGGCAATATATATAAGTAATGGTTGTAAGTTTGAGTTTTTTAAGCAATCATATTAGAATCATATTTAGAAAATGAGAGTGGTAACTTAAAATTTTATATTAGATATCTCTTTGAGATTTGAATTTGGGTCTTGTTGCCTCCATTTTAAGTATGGAAAATGTTACTTTTTTTCCTCCTTATTCAAAATGTCAATCTGAATACTTCAAATAACCATTGTCAACTGTATTTCATGCCAATTTCGGCCCTAGAAAGACATATTCTTATTGCAGATGACACTACCCACGTGAAGCACACAAAATAATGGGATCAACATACGACAAATTCACCGCCAACAATTCATTGACGAAAAATTCACCGCCGACAATTCACCATGGAAAAATTCACCGCCATGACAATGGTAGTGAATTTTCCCACGGTGAATTGTGGCGGTGAATTTTCTGTGGTGAATTGCTGATGGTGAATTTTCCTAGAGCTAATGGGATCATGTGAATCCAGAGCAGGAAATGTGATGGTTGCTTTGGATGAATGTACCTGCGAATATGGCTATAGATTGTTGCCAGCATAAGACGAGTCTCACTCAAGCAAAGAGAAATAAAACTTTTCATCTTTCAATTCCAGAGTCATTTAAAAATCAAATTTGCATACAACATTAGCTCAGATGGCAAGGTTAAAAAATAACTTTTTTCATGAGATTAAATCTACATGAGTTTCGAGCACATAAGTTCCCCCTATTGGATTTGCTTTGGTTGCGATACTTGGATCAATGTTTTGGTTGCAGGGGATGTATTCCCTATTGACTCTATGTTCGATAACTATGATTGTGTTCTCCATAGGAAAATCATAATTACAACGACCCATCTATATCCAAGACATATAGTGTTGCACAAAGAATCACTTCAAGCATATTAAGAAATCACAGAGATACTAAAGAGATCAACATATCCAAAGTCATCATCCCCATTGAAGCATTCAACAACAAAGCCCATGAATTATATGGTAAAGTGTTTGCAGGAGTATATGGTGCCCTAATAATAGAATCCCTGAGTTGGGAGATATGGATTCAGGTTATATAATTAGTGTGAATGATTTTGTTGCAGTGTTTTGTCTTATAGAATCTTTGTCTATCTCCAGGGGCCTTAAAGTCACAAAATTTACCAGTGCACAAAATTTTGTAACATTTAATAGGTGCATGGTGTTGTGGCATAAAGAAGTAGATACCACTGTAGCCGTGGATCATACTGGGAATAACAACATTACAACATACATCATTTGTATTTGTAGACACCGAAAAATGTCCTGATTGATACTATGCATATGATTATGATCAACTAACATGGTTTCTTCTAAAATCACCTCAAATTGATCACTTAATTGAATAATCAACATTATTTAATTAAAATCAACAAATTCAGCTATTAACCAAATAATCAAATTTATTGATTAGTTCACCTTTCTTCTAACTAATTATTCATTAATATTTAATTAAATTAAATAATTAAATTAAATCCTCTCTCAATCCTCTCTTGATTAAAAATCAATCAAATCAAATGTCACATCTCCTAATTCACTCCAATTAATTAATTCTGGATTAATTAATCCTAAATCAGCTTTCTAATCATCATTATCATTTCCTCCAACTTTTAACTCCTCAAGAGTTAAATCAACTCATAGTCAACTAACTAGGTTGCACATGAAAATAATTTCAATTAATTATAAATAATTCATCTATTTTCCCTCACCAAGGCATATTATGAGGAATATTCCTCTCAACAACCTCTCATTCAATTTCCCTCCAAAGGTTTTCAAAAACCTATCACATCCTCTTACATTTGCAATAAATTCTCTTACAACCTTTCAAATCCTCTTACATCCTCTCAAATCTCATTCACTTCCTCTTACACCAATTTCAAATTCTCAACCAACAACATTTACTTCTCTTCCATCCTCCTCCACTCACACATTTCCCAAAATGTGCTCCACCCTCATCCAATAGAATTGTGACACTTGACACATTCTCATTGACTCTCAATTTATCCCACATTCATCAAATCCACTCATTCTTCAACCCTTCGCTTCTATAAATAGAGGCATCCTTTTCATTTAATATGGATCCACAACTTCATGCATTATCGCTATAGCCATTTGAGTTCATAGCATTCTATCATTTTCATCCATTTTAACTAGATTATAGCCATTTTTCATACTTGGTTCCACCACATTCAATCATCAAACTTATCAAAGGGATTGGGAAAGGGATTCTTTCCACATCAAAGAAGCACCACTCCCCCTATGGGATTGAGGTTTGGTTAGCTTAGTTTATTTCATATTGTGTTCTTGCTTTATTTTCATGTTTTCAACTTTGTTTCTCCAAGAATTTCATAGGGAGCATTAGATTTTCTTTTCTAACATGTTTGAATCTTGTTTGATGATCTCTTGTTAGTTTGTGTAGGTTTTGTGCTGACATTTTGGTGCTAGAAGGAGGGCAGAGCAATATAACATGTCAAATTTTACTTAATTTCTCCATTTTTTGCAAATACAGGAACGCGACGCCGCCTTTCTGCAAATGTGATGCCGTAGAGCGCCGCTTTTGACATACAACACCACAATCTTCACGTCACACCACATATGCATGCCTCTGTCATTCCACCTTTGATTCAATGCCTCATATGCACCCTCTATCTTCTGTCTAGCTTTCTCGCCGCAGAGCACCGTTTTTGCTACAACACCACGTTCGTACTCTTTGTTTCTGCAGAGCACCACATTTGTAATCACCAAAGCGTCACATCTGATTTTCAACACCGCATTTGAATTTTTCAAAGTGCCGAATTTTCCTTTTAGCGCACATTTGCAAAAAGCAGGGGAGGGTTAGAGTTTGAAGCCTTAAAAGATTTTTTTAATGCTCTTTGTGACAATTTTAATTTCTACAATTCAATTTCTAGGATCAACTAGATTCAATTCGGACTTAAAATTAACACACAAATCAAGCTTTGTCAAGTTGGTTAAAATTGAACCTTAGACACTTACTAGAATTTCAATTTTGGTTTAAAATTGAACAATCAACTTTCACATTAAAATTTGGTGCTATAAAAGAACTCAGAAATATTGCTTTTGAGGACTAAAAAGAATTCGTGTTTGTTCTGTTTTGTAATCTTCTGTACAAAATATTGTCATTCAAATGAGTATGCACTTCTCTCGCACTTCACGACAATATTAAGAATCAAAAGCATTTTAGTGGCATTAGGTTGTCTAAAAGATTATCTCCACATTTCAAATTTGGGTTTTTAAAAATTGAAGAAATCTTGCTAGTGTGAGAAAAGGCATCGTGTGTGTTCTCTCTTTTTTCACACAAACAAAGATTGATCGAACTTCATATGTACTTAATCACTTTTTTTTACCTTTAGAGGGCTTGCCTTGGTGGGAAAAAGTACTCACCCCAAGGGAACAACCCAAACAGTAACGAGCATAAGCCAAGCTCTTCCAAACCGCTATATAAATTCGTGGTTACGATGAAAATCGTAAACAATGGGAAGCAGTGCATGATAACTCTCCCCCGGTGTCTTTATGATATGTAAATCCCTTGTTCTAAGGGTTGAGAGATCTCTCACAAGGATTTTATCATTGCACCCCCTAAACTGGATGCCCTTATTACAAACCTTTGTTTAGAATCCAAAATCCCAATATTTGTTGGCGTCAAGAGGTCGGACCTTCAGAGCCGTCCCACATTTTGTGGTTCTTTGTAGAGATGAAAATTTTCTCATGGGAGATTCATGAGAACTCGAAGCTTGAATGACTCGTAGAAGTGAGTGTCGTGGAGGGGAGCTAGTGTGGTCAAGCTTCTAATCATCCATTTTGAATAAGCGCAACTGGAGAAATCCAAGTGGGAATTCAACAAATATTTTATTTTCTATCCTAGGGTTGTACAATATTTGAGTTAGTTAAACACATTGCTTGGATTTGAAATCTTGAAAACAAACATTCAACAAAGTAATCAAATTTCAAACCTTGAGAAGGAGCAAATACCTTTGAAAAGTCCAAGTATTACTGCTTTTTCCCAGGGATTTATCCTTAGAGGATTCTAAGTATTTGGGCCTACATCTCAATTTTCTTTCTCTGAAGTCAACATTAGGGAACTATTGCCTTTATTCTCTTGATTTCCACATAATGGACCTTGTGGGATGAAAATAAATTTTGACATAGACATTTAGTTGAAAAGCTAAGCAAGGAGGTATTTGTGGTAAAAAGAATCCATTAAGCAAAGATAAAAGAAAAATTGAACTCCACACATGTGTTTGTTCAAATGATTTCCCGCAAGATCAAAATCCCAAAACCAAACTCAATCAATCGTCACAAATGTCTTAGTCTAAGAAATCTCAAGAAAAATCAGTCCATGCTTTATCAAGTTAGGGAAAGATTTGTTTATAACTTTTACAAATGTGCATCAAAGAACAACCCAAACTTGTACTCATTTTATTATTGTCAAAATACATTTGTCTTCCAACGCTTTGAGTATCTCACTTAGGGTTGATAAAGTTCTTAGAAGTATAGCATGTTCTTCAATACCGAGGTCTTGTAAACAAAAGTATCTCTAGTTTCACTTAGGATCAAAATCAACACTTTCATCCATCCTAAAAAATCAATCAAAATCCATCTCACAAACAACTCTTAGAATCTCGAGAAAAATCCTTCATACTAGACTTTTGGAAAATCCTTTAAATCAAATAAAAAAAAATCTTGTTTGACTAAGTGTGTGTGGATGAATCCTTCTTCATACACTTAGTTAAATTATCATCCTTGTGGACAAGTTTATCCCTAGATAACATCCAACATGTTGGGGTTTATGAGTTCATTATCCAAAATCCAAATCTAAATCCAAAACAAAATCCAAATCAAATCCAAAGTCAACAAAATCCAAAAGTCCCAAAGTCTAGCATCCCTCCAAGGTTTCTTAAGAGTTTAATCACTCACATCACCCATATTTCATTATCTCATCACCATCCTTTGATCCTTAACATCTTATATTTTATTTTTTGTACCTAAAATTTAGACCAACCTAAGGAGTTAAAATTTTACCTCCCATATTCCTGAAAGCTGACCCTTATTTTATGGTCCAAACTAGATCTCAACACAAGAAGAACATGGAAACAAAGAAAGAAACATCCACTTCAAGTGACTTGAGTCAAACTACACCTGAAATCAACCCCATCGGATCTAGCAATCCCCCACTCAACCTTCCTCAACAACCACAATATATTCAAGAGGGAGATTTCCAAGTGGAAGATATCACCAACAATGTCCTAGGAATGACTCAAGACGAAATCATGGAAATGGTCCAAAATCCTGAAAATCACAAAATTGTCAACATAATGATGAAACTTAATCCTTCACAATACATGTTAGAATGAGCAAAGGAAGGAGGTAAACTCCCTTCTGATTATGATGTGAGCAGTATTGTATAGAAACCTCTTGGGACTATGCCACCAGTCTCATTCACACCTTCCTTCCAAAAAATCATTCAACCCATCCCACAACCAACATCATCTCATACTCCAAGTCAACCTATGGTTACCAAGGGAAGTTCATTGCTTCATGCTCTTCAAACACATCCCCTTATGAACAACCAATACTTGGATGCAAAAATCATCTTGGGTTTACCAAACACCATTCCTCAAGATCCAAAACATCCATAAGTCCCACTCATCTTTCATAACACCAACAATCCATCCTCTTTCCCTGCATCACCGACATATTCTCTTGACACACAAGTCTCTCTCCCCATGAACTCAAAAGGACAAGGGGTAATATTTGACCCCTCATCATCACTTTCTCAAGGAAACACACCACCCATATTCCCACCATTTCCCCCTCTACCATCAACATCTACACCAATCCTTGGTTTAGGGAAACCCCCTTTACCAATCCTCAATCAACCAAATCAAAAAAATCCTCCAATTGTGAATCAAATAAACATACCAAATCCTCCAATCATGCCACCAATATCGCAACACCAAGTGGCACCAATCCAAACAACGTGATCAATCACCGCACCATCTATAAATGTGGTCTCCTAAGGACCTAACATATTAACTGCACCATCTACCACATAATCCCTTATCATCACCACAATGGAACCTCAACAACCACCTCAACTAAATCTCATCACAACATCTCACACCATTCTGAATCCTCCACCACCACCACCAAATCCAAATGTGGAAAATCAATACAACATCACACTACAAGTTGCCTAACAAGCCTATCAAAAATCATTCCAACAATTTCAAACTCAACAAGCCTCACAAGCTACACAACAAGTTGCTCAACAAGAATAGGAACAACAAGCACAATAGGTTTCCCAAGTGCAAGCTCAAGCTTTATTGCAACAACAACATGCTGCCCAATTTGCACAAGCTGCGTAAGCAACACAAGCCACACAAACTGCACAAGCCACCCAGGCCACCTAACAAGCTCAAGCTGAGGCACAAGCTCAATACCAAGCTCAACAAGCTCAAGCGTAAGCTTTGTTACAATGACAAACTTATCAACAATATTTTTAACAATAACAAATACAATAACAAGCAGCTCGGTTACAAGCCCAACAACAAGCATTGTTGGCATAATAGCAACAAGACAAACAACAAGGGTTGTTGGCACAACATCAATTGCAGGCATACCAAGAAGTGTTGGTGGTACAAAAAAACTTGTAGAAAAATCCCACAAACACACAAAACAACCCACCTATCACTCAAACAATCAAACCACCCCAAAACACAATCATCCCACCACCTGATCCGCAAAATGATGTCTCTGCACAAATCAAATTGCTCTCACAACAAGTGCTAGAACTAAAATCGAGAAAGAAAACAAAAACACAAGGTAATTTATGCCCTTATCCATTTGATAGAAGCATTGGATGGTTCCTTTCCCACAAGGCTTTGAGATACCAAAATTTGACAAATACCGTGGAACTGGAAATCCTGAAGATCACATCCAGGAATTCCATGTGCACTGTATGGAAGTTTCCTATGACGACTTATATCTAATGCAACTCTTCCCTCAAAGTTTGGTTGGTCTAGCTATGGAATGGTTCTCCCGCCTTCCTCCCAAAATCAAGAAGTTCCAAGAAATTGTGGACTTGTTCATACAAAACTATTCATTCAACATAGGCATGGACATGAGTCTAGAAGAACTATCCGCTCTAAAACAAGCCAAGGGGGAAACATTTGCATCCTTCTTGCAACGATGGCGATCCAAGGCCAACAAGAGCAAGTGGACTATGCTAGAAGAACAACAAATATGTACTATCATTGCCAATCTCAAAGGAACCTTATCCTTCCATCTAAAAATACAATGAATCACCACATATGACTAGTTGATCCCCAAGGAACTCAACATCGAAAGAGCCCTTATTGCACAAGGGGGGACACCTACCTATCAAGACAACCAACCATCAACCAATTACAATGAAAAAACTTGCACATGGGAAAAGAACAAGAATGTCACTAACGATGGTGTGGTTGAAGCCAAAGTTATTATCACTGCCCCAAGGAAAAACACACAATCATATCAACAACTGCAAGTCAAAAACCAAAACAACACAAAAGACAACACATCATCACAACAACCCAACAATCAAGCAGTCAATAACCTGAATAATCAAGGAGGACCACCTCCAAGGAACATGTATCCTCTTAAACAAAAATACACACCGCTTGGGGGACCAATTGAGTCTATCCTGCAACAATTGGTACAAGAAAAAATCATCAAGATCCCTATTTATGACAATTATCAAGAGCCTCAAGTTAAAACACCATGGTATAATGAGAAACATCTTTGCAATTTTCACAAAATTAAGGGACACAGAACGACCAACTACATGCAACTTAAAAATTTGATTTAGGACCTCATCGACGACAAAACCATAACCATTGAACAACTCGCAGGAAATCAATATCTCAAAATATACTCGAATCTGATGCCAGATCACAATAAGGGAAACACCAATGGTAAGGTGAAGTATAATAGTGTGAACCATGTTTATGACCATGTTGTTGCATCCTTAGATGAGTGGGTCACCATTGTTAACATCAAAAGATCCAAAGCCGACTGTGGGGTCACCACACGTGGTGGAAGAATTACCATTGCAGGACAACCCCAACCACCAAAGGCATCCACCACCAATCCGAAGTCAGTACCTAGTGGTTATAATATCCTGGATCAATTGAAAAAGAACCCTACCCAAATCTCCATCATGGAGTTATTGAAAATTTCACTAGCCCATAGGGAAATCCTAAAAAAGGCATTAGCTTCGTCCACCATCCCCACATATCTTGATGTAGACCAGTTCTAAGCTATGGTCAGACATATCACTACCGCACATCTCCTAACATTTTTTGATCAAGAATTCCCAACTCAACCATATCATAATCGTGCACTCCATCTCAAAGTCTTACTCCATAAAAATAAATTCAAAAGAGTCTTGGTGGATGGAGGTGTGGGTCTAAATATTTGTACTCTCAAGCTAATAAAGAATCTAGGGTTCTCTGAAGACATCATTGAAAAGGGTAAGGGTATTACTATCAGGGCATATGATGATCAGGAATGGGTGTCTCAAGGCACCATTCAACTCCCTATTCAAGTAGGGCCAGCTATCATGGAAAATACATGCCAAGTTATTGATCTTGAATTACCTTACAATATCCTCCTGGGGCGCCCATGGATCCATGGGATGCAAGCCTTCGCATCCACATTCCATCAATGTGTCAATTTTCCCTATCAAAATAAAGAGGTCACAGTCCATGGAGATCCTGAACCATTTTATTATTGTAAGAATTTGGAGGCCAAGTACTACAAGATCCCCCAAGTACCAAAGAATGATGAGGGACCTATGTCTATATATGGAAAAAAATTTCAGGGTAAATAAGATCATGATAGCTAAGGATGATCAACACAAAAAAATTTCACCTGCCCATGGGGAACTTACTACTGGAACATGATGCCATTTGGGTTGAAAAATGCAGGAGCTACCTATTAGAGAGCTATGACGCTGATCTTCCATGACATGATTCACAAAACTATGGAAGACTATGTGGATGACATATTAGATAAATCAAGAAAGCGTTGGGATCACATAGTGACACTGAGCTCCATCCTTGATAGGCTAGAGGAATACAAGGTTAGACTCAATCCCAAGAAATGTGTCTTTGGGGTGCAATTAGGAAACCTCCTCGGGTATATTTTATCTATGAGACGAATTGAGATAGACCTCACCAAAGTCAAAGGAATTCTCGAGATGGAAGAGCCAAGAACATTGAAGTAGTTAAGGGGTTTGCAGGGAAGACTCCAATCCATTCATAAGTTTATAGCAAAATTAGCAGATAAGGCTATCCCATATTATCATCTACTCCACAAGGGGGTAGCATACAAATGGGATGAGAAATGTGATTAGGATTTCAATAAAATCAAGGAGTACTTTCTCACACTGCCAGTCCTTATGCCACCAATTTTGAACAAGCCAATGATCTTGTATATATCAACAATAACATCAACCCTTGGTTCTCTCTTAGCTCAACATGATGAAAACGAGAAAGAGAGCTATTTACTACATCAATAGAACCATGATGGGACATGAGCTGAATTACACATCCATTGAGAAGGCTTGCCTTGCAGTGGTGTTCGTTGCACAAAATTTTAGACACTATATGTTGGCACATCAGATAAAACTCATCACCAAGATAGATCCTCTCAAGTATCTGCTTTCTAAAGCAACACTCACAGGGTGAACAACTAAATGGTGCATGATTCTGATAGAACACGACATTGAGTATGTAGAACGAACGACCATTAAAGGACAAGTAATTGCAGATCAACTAGCAAAAGCACCTATATATATAGAAAACCCATTGATATTAGAGTTTCCCGATGAGTCAATCTTTAACATAAATGCAACAAATCATTGGAAAGTATATTTTGATGGATCCTATAGACAACATGGGTAAGGAGTAGGGGTCTTCTTCATAACACCACAAGGAGATTGCATACCAAAGTCATATAAGTTGTCTTTTCCTTGCACAAACAACATTGCAGAATATGAGGCTCCTGTTATAGGACTCAAAATTGCAGTACAATGGTAGATTATGGCACTAAAAGTCTATGGAGACTCACAACTTATCATCACCCAGGTCAATAATGAATATCAAACAAAGGATGAAAAACTAACCCCATACAAGAAACTGGTGGAAATCCTCAAGGAATCCTTCATTGACATCACATTTGAACAAATACCAAGGGAAAACAACATAGCAACTGATGCTACATGGAAACAATCGGATCACTACTGGTGTAGACATTGAAAATATATTGATTGACATCATGCATCTGATCGTGACTTACTAACATCATTTCTTCCTAAATCATCCCTCGGTCTAACCGTTTAATCAAATTCTATCCAGTTAAATTCATCAATATTTGTCTCTTAATTAAATAAATCATTTTGTCTAATTAAGTCACTTTCTCTTGTTAATTAAATCAATCCATTTGATCTAATTATCCCTATTTAATTAAATAATCAATTTTATTTGATTAAATCTCTAAAGTCTATCCATTAAATTAAATAAATTAAAACCTTATTTGATTTAATCTAACACCATATCCCTTAATTAAATAAATCAAAATATTTATTTAATTAGCCTCTTATCATATTCCTCTCTTATCGATTTAAATAAATCCATAAATTTAGTCAAATAAGTCACATCATCTAATCTCCTTAAATTAATTAACCCTTGATTAATTTAACCTCATCTCATGTCACATCCTCTAGATAAGCAAGTTGCACATGAAAATAGATTTAATTCATTTATTAAATCCTATTTTCCCTCACATGGCATCTTTTGGAATATTCTCTCAATTTGAATTCAAAATTCCAAGTCAACATGTACATCCAACAAGGCATTTAAGATCTCTTACATGTCCTTTTCCTTGAGCCAAGTGGCATTTATTGCATTTTCCCTTCCCTCTTACATGTCATTTCAACAAATTTGAATTTCAAATATTGGCATTTATTGGCACAAACCCCAAATATTGCACAACCATCATCCATTCATAGCTTGACAAGTGGCACCATATCCTTGGATGGAAGTTAGTCCCACATTGCTCAAATTTGGGCTTTCATCCATCTTGAAATCCTATAAATGAAGAGCTCCTCTCCTCATTTCATCATCCACAATTTGAGTAAAGTTACCATGCTCAAATATCTATCAAGTTTCACACCATTGAGTTCATAGCTAGGTTCTTTGTAGATTTGGCTTGGAGTCTTCATCATTCATCATCAAAAGTGGATCAAAGTTCATCATCAAGTCTACATATCGAAGCTTGCAATCATAGGAATTGGGAAAGGGCCAAATTTCCACATCAAATTGGCACCAATTCTCCCATGGGATCAAGATTTTTCTATTTAAATTAGGATTTCATCTTTGGTTTATCTCTTGTATTGTGTTCTTGCATATTTTCATTCCTAGTTTGAATTGTAAATGGATTCCATGGGGAATCCTTGTTTATACTTGCAATATCTAACTTGAGGTGTTTAATCTCTTTGTTTTGCAGGTACATAGATTTGGGGTTCACATTTTGGTGCTAGAAGGAGGGCTGATCAACAGATTTTAACATTTTCTCAAAAATTCTGCGCTTTTCTGCACACACAGGAAATTCCAACGCGGGCTCGCCAGCGTCGCTGTTTTTGCGCCGCGGACTCGCCAGCGTCGCTGTTTTTGCGCCGCGGACTCGCCAGCGTCGCTGTTTTAGCACTGCGGGCTCATCAGCGTCGCTATTTTAGCGCCACTGGGCTCATCCCGCCAGAAATTTCAAATTCTAAACCACGCCGCTGGACTCGCCGATTTGCATCAGTTTTCAAAAAAATTCAAAACTCTAATGCCTTCAAAAACTGTGACGCTGGAGCAAAAGAGCGATGCAATCGTGCTCTCTATCCTGACATAGAGTGCCGCTTACCAGTCAGCAGCGCTGTAGGAGCGACGCTGGGAGGAAAAAATAGTGACGCCTTCACGAATTGTGACACTGGAAGACAGTAAAATGGAAAAATTAAATTTTTAGCACGTGCTTTAATTTATGATTGCTTCTTCCTCTGTTTTCTGCTTTTCAATTTCTGTGTTTTTCTAGAATTTAACCGTTTGTCTTCTTTGTAGGTTGGAAGCCAAAAGCAAAGGAAGGAGAAGCATGGAGATGATATTTTGTCTAGTCAAAGTGTTTTTTAACACTTAAGTGTTTGTTTAACACTTCCTTAGGAATTTTTCATCTTTTTCTTTCTTTAGAACACTAGCTTTCATTTGGGTTTAAAAAGGATTCTTTTTGTTTATTTCTTGCAAACGGATTTAAAAAGAATCTTAGGATCTACAACTTACTAGATTTTGTTTATGGATTAAACAATTGAACAAATGTCTTTCACTTGTGATTTGGTGCTCTAAAATGAACTCACATATTGTTTTGAGGGTTTAAAAAGAAAAAGTGTAGTTGTGTTTTTCGTGAGGGCTTACTTAGACTAAAGCCATTGGAAAAGGACGTATGCGCTTCTCTCGCGCTTTATAGTGATCTTGAGAATCAAAAGGTCTTTTCTATGACTTTGGGTTAAGACAAAGCAATCACCTCCACACTTAGATTTGGGCTTAAAATTGAACAAACTATTGTGCGAGTGTGAGTGGGGCATTTTTGCGTACATTCTCTCTCTTTGTTGCTTTCAAAGATTGATCGAGTTACGATTTTGTTCTTCATTCGCTTTTGTTTATCCTAGAGGGCTTGCCTTGGGGAAAAAGTAATCACCCAAGGGAATGACTCAACCGGTAACCTCTAAATCCAAGAGTATTTCCAGTAGGGATATAAATGTGAATATTGGAAGAAACACCAATATCACCGGTTGATTCCGAGAAGATGGATCCGAAGGGGACTCTTGCCACGTTGGGTCAACTCCTACAAACAAAAAGTCCTTACTAAAACCCGTGCTAGAATTTTCCAAAATCCTTTATCTATTTGTTGGTGCAAGAACGGTCATTCTGAAGCCACCCCACACTTTTACGGTCTTCTAGTAGAAATGGAAAACATGCCATGGGAGTTTCATGGGTGTTGATGCTTGGCTGCCCCGTATAAGTGAGTGCCGTGGAGTGGAGCCATTGGGGTCAAGCATCTAACCATTCGCTAGAGATAAGCGTAGCTGGACTTGTCCAAGTGGGAATCCAACAAATATTGTCTTACACATCCATAGGATTGTACTTATTCTTGGGTTACAAAATGCATTGCTTGATCGAAAACATCTCAAAACAAACACTTAACACCATCCAAATTTCAAACCCTTTTGAAGACAAATACATTTGACTCAATCCATATGTTATTGCTTTCCCTTAGGATTCACATCCTTAGAGGTTTCTAAGCATTGGATTAAATATCAATTTGTCTTCTTAAGTAAACAATAGGAAAACCCCTTGCCTTAAGTTCATTAAATTTCCACATAACATATCTCGTGGGGTTTGAAGAAATTAAGACATTGGACATCTTAGTTTGAAAACCTAATTGAAGAAAGTGTTTTTGATTAAATAAAGCCATTAAGCAAAGCTAAACAAAATGAACTTTCATATGTGTTGAAGACTCCAAAATCCCAAAAGCAAAAATCATTGATTGGAAACATGAATGTTCAAATGAAATCATTTCTTGGTTACAAAGGTCTTTAGGAAGCATATGCATGCTCTTCAATACCTAGGTCTTGGCAAACGAAGTGTCCTTTTAGGTTCATCTTAGGATCAAAACATTATCAAAAATATTTCATCCATACATCAAAACAAAATCCACCTCATCATCACCTTTTGATAAATCTTGAAATCATCCTTGATACTAGGCTTTATGGAAAAATCCAAACCATCATCAAAATCATTGAGACAAAATCCTTGAGAACATTATCAAAAAACACCTTTGGCTAGGTATGTGTAAATGCATCCTTTCGCATATGCTTAGTCAAAGTTATCAAAATCATCTTGTCTAACTTAGTGTATGTGGATGAATCCTTCTTCATATACTTAGTGAAACTATCATCTTATTTGGATAGGTGTGGGTAGATGCATCCTTCTCTTCACACATATCCAAATCATCATCCTTTGAACAAAACTATCTCTTAGATCATTATCAAACATCTTAGGGTCCTTTTGTTCAAAATCCAAAACAAAATCAAAATCAAAATCAAGGACAAAATCCCAAAATCTCAAAATCTCAAAAAATCCCAAACAAATCAAAATCCAAAGTCCTAAAAGCCTAGTGTCTCATTCAAGATTCATCAAAAGCCAAGAGCATCCATATCATTCATCCTTAAACATCATCATCATATCATAATCACCTTTGATCCTCAAGGCATCTTAAAATTTTCACTTTGGGACATAAAATAGAGATCAATCCAAAGAATCAAGAGATTCATCTCCCATATTCTTGATCCTTGTTTTATGGTCCAAACAAGATCTCAATACAAGAAGAGTATGGAAGCCAACAAAGAAATGCCCGCTTCAAGTGATCTTAGCCAAACCAATGCAGAAATGAATCCAATAGAATCAAGCAACCCATTGACACTCTCATCATCACAACATCCCCAAGAAGAAAATCAAGGAGAGGACCTCACTTTTAGAATGCCTAGCGAGGAAATGGCAGAAATGCTCCAAAATCCAGACAACCATAGAATCATCAACATTATGATGAGACTTAACCCTTCATTGTACTAGCAAAACAAGGGGCCAAATTGCTGTCAGATTTTGATATAAGTACTATCGTGGACACATCATTTCCCCCAATCTCATCCACATCCCCATCACATCTACACCTCCATCCCAAAACGTCACACAAAACATTCCTCAAATCACAACATCATTTGCTCCAACCCAACCCAATGTCAACAAGGGAAACACATTTCTGAATGCTCTTCAATCACATCCCCTTGTTAATAATCAAAGTTTGGACGCAAGCACCACCTTGGAACAAAGCATGCCCGAAAACCCATTACACAAGAATGTTACTCTCACATTCCATCACGATCCGTCATCATCATATTTTCATGCAGCACCACAAACACCTCTTCTCACAAATTCACAAGAAGAGGGAGATACGTTTGGACTAGGGGGCTTATTCGACACCATGACGTTTTCACAACAACTCACGCCTCTTACATTTCCACCACTTTCGCCATTGCCATTATCATCCACATCACTCCTTGGTTTAGGGCTTCCTCCCCTACCAAGTATCAATCAAACCTACATCCCAACCATCAATCAAAGCATTGTACCAAACACTCAAAATTTATTGTTGATATCGCAACAACAAATGATAAATACACAAGCAATGGAAACACCATCAAACACACCCTTAAGATCACAAAGCATGGTCTCACAAGGACCAATCACATCAATACCATTATCCAACATGAAAAATATCAACACAACATCATCATCTACCACCATTTCAAATCCACCACCACCAACGTTCACCACATCAAACCAATTCGATGCAGCATTGCAAGCTACTTTCCAAAGAGGATACCAACAAGTCCAGAAAAAAAAAGTTGTACAACAAGCCGCTTGGGTTGCACAAGCTACCAAAGCTGCACAAGCCGCAATACAAGCGCAACAAGCCCAGGCATTATTGCAACAACAACAACAAAAAGTCGCAAAAGCTGCACAAGCATTACAAGCACAAAGAGTCGCGCAAGCACAAATTTTATTACAACAACAAGCCGCACAAGCGCAAGCCCAAGCTCAAGCACAATCTCAATATCAAGCACAACAAACACAAGCACAAGCACAACTTCTTGCATAAGCAGCACAATTGCAAGCATATCAACAAGCATTGAAGCAATACCAAGAGCAACAAGAAGCAGCATAATTAGCAGCCCAACAACAAGCGTTGTGGGAACAACAACAAGCACAACAACAAGCATTGTTGGAGCAACAACAAACACAACAACAAGCACAAATCCTAGCACAACAACAGGATCAACAACAGGCATCGTTCATACAAAAGCAAGTAGAAGCCTACTTCGCTCGACAGAACATGCAGATACCATCAAACAACGCACCGACCAACCCATCCATCCAACCAACAATTCAAACACCCCAAAACACTTTCATCCCACCCCCTGATCCCCAGAATGATGTGACGACACAACTCAGGTTTCTCTTGCAACAAGTGCTCGACCTTCAATCGGGGCGGACAACCAAAACACAAAGCAACTTGTGTCCCTATCCATTTGATAGGATCCTAGACATGAAACCATTCCCTAAGGGATTTGAAATCCCTAAATTTGACAAGTATCGAGGGATGGGAAACCCTGAAGATCACATCAGGGAATTCCAGGTTCATTGTATGGAGGTCGCATATGACGATACTTATCTGATGTGGCTATTCCCTAGGAGCTTGGCAGGTCCCACTATAGAATGGTTTTCCCGCTTACCTTCAGGCATTAGAACATTCCAAGAAATCAGAGATGAATTCATCAGGAACTATGCATGTAACATCGTAATGGATGTCAATCTCGAAGAATTATACGCTCTAAAACAAGGAAAGAATGAGTCTTTCACCTCATTCCTTCAACGATGGCGATCCAAGGCCAATCGGAGCAAGTGGACCATGCCAGAGGAACAAGTCTGCACAATCATCGCCAACCTTGAAAGCCGCCTATCATTTCATCTCAAGGTTCAGGGAATCACTACATATGAGCAATTGATCTCAAAGGCGCTCAACATCGAAAGAGCCCTTGTGACCCAACCCTCTGAATCAACATCATATCATGAGCCACAAAACAATCACCCACCATCAAACTACAACGATAAACCTCGTACATGGGCAAGAAACAAGAACATCACTAGCGATGGCGTTGTTGATGCCAAGGTGGTCATTAGTGGTCCACGCCAACATACACCCACACTGCAAATCCAAACACAACATCAAAACACTCATCATACAACATATCAACCTAATAACAATCCAATCGTCAACAATCTCAATGACCAAAGGGGACCGCCACAACGCAAAACTTATCCAAAACGCAAATACGCTATTTTGGGGGAACCATTGGAGGACATAATGAAAAAAATTGATTGACGAAAAACTTATCAAACCTCCTACATTCGAAAACTACCAAGAACCTGATGTCAAACCTCTGTGGTATAACGAGAACCAACTTTACGAATTTCACAAAATCAAAGGTCATACCATGAACAACTGCATGAGACTCAAAAATATCATCCAGGATCTTATCGACAAGAAAATCATAAATGTGGAAACCTCCACAGGAAATCAGGATCTTAAAATCTACACGAATCCAATGCCAAATCATGGAAACAAAGGAAATAGAGGTGATAAAGGGAAAGGCAATGTAAATCATGTCTATGAATCTGTTGTTGCCTCGCTAAATGAAGACTGCATGGTCATCACTATCAAGGGCGCCCATGCCGAAGATTGTGGAGTCACCACAAGAGGCGGAAAAGTCACCATTGTAGGATCATCCCAACTTCATAGAGTCCCTTCATCAAGAGCCATTCCATATAGTTACAATGTTGTAGACCAACTCAAAAGAATGCCAACACACATCTCCATCATGGAGTTGTTAAAAATATCCTCAGCGCATAAAAATATCCTTGAGGAAGCATTAGCCTCATCCACTGTCCCTGCATATCTTGATGCGGAGCAATTCCAAGCTATGGTCGGAAATATCATAACACCTAATCTCCTTACATTCTTTGACCAAGATTTCCCCTCCCAACCATCTCACAACTGCGCACTTCACTTGGAAGCTATTGTAAACAAAAGAAAAATCAAAAGGGTCTTGGTGGATGGAGGTGCAGGTTTGAACATCTGTTCTCTTAGCCTCATCAAGTAGTTAAAAATATCAGAAGATTCCATCGACAAAGGCAAGGGCATCACAATCAGAGCATATGATGACCAAGAAAGAGTGTCTCAGGGCACAATTAAGCTCCCTATCCAAGTAGGGCCAACAGTCATGGAAACCACATGTCAGGTCTTGGACCTCGAACTGCCATACAATATCCTCCTGGGATGCCCATGGATTCATGCAATGAAAGCCATAGCATCAACCTTCCACCAATTTGTGAAATTCACACATAATGGACAAGAGGTTACCGTCCATGGAGATCTTGAGCGGTTTTCATATTGCAAGAATCTTGAAGCCAATTATTACAAAATTCCCCAAGTGCCAAAGAATGATGAGGGCCCATCCACACAATACATCGATCCCACCACTCTCGTGTCCACTTCTGCGATAGAGACACCCGCCATTCCCACCATATCTGACATCAAGCTCATCATCCAGGAGGATGGTTGTGGAAGTTACAGGCTCCCTAACAATGCTTTTGTGATAGGAGAGTTACCATAGTATCCTAGATCACGAGGACGCCCACAAGAAAATAAAGCTTCCACATCACAAACGTATCCTGAGGATTATCCCGAATTCACAAGATGGGGAGACCTTGGTCATGAGGTCATTGAAGCAGATCCATCTCACATGTTGTATCAAGATGAAAGACCGGCAACTAATTTACCAATGGACAAAAGAAGCAAAGGCCTATAGATGATTCTTGCAATGGGCTATGACCAAAATCAAAGACTAGGACAAAATGACAATGGGCTCATAGTACCTATCATGCCTGAGACGCAACCCATAAAAAATATTGGTCTTGGATGTGCCACTCTAAGAATAACCATACATGGCCGAAGTCCTCCTGTTAGAGCCGCTAATGTTTCTCCTCAGCTAGTACTAGTACAAGTACACTCACCAATATTCACAAGTAGGGACACACATAATTTTATAACTGAGCCCTATATTAGTAGTGATGACGAAGATACCTTATCCAATCTACCTAGGCTATTCGAAGATACCACCCTGTGTATGATTAGTACCATATCCTTTGAACCAGATAGTCAAAATCATGAGATTTGTTTAGTCTACCCCCAACTGATCGACTACAGCCAACAAGGACCACCAGTTCTCGATACATTCGAAAACGACGAAGCACTCTCAGAATTCATGGGATTAAGGGATAACATTCCGGATGGGGATCACAAGGCAGGATTTATAATGGAGTTAGACACATAGGCATATTATGGGGAAACGATTGAATCCTTCAGTCACAAAAGTGAGAAACTAAGAATCATATCCAAGTCCTTGAGTGAAAACCACACTATGGCACTCTTCGACAACAAAATAGTAAAAAGAAAGGACGTATCCAACGGTGAAAACCTCTTTGAGGTGCCTGAGGATGAAGGATTCAATCTTCCCTTAAGAGCTATTCATCAAGAGAAGTCAGTAGTCTTGGCCGAAAAATGTAATCCAGTCAACCTAGGAACAGAGGAGACCCCGCATATCACATTCTATGTGGAATCACTATTAACAGAAGAGCAGGAACTCCTAGCAGCATTCCTAAAGGAAAGACATATAAACTTTGCATGGAGCTATGCTGATATGCCAGGCCTTGACCCAGAAACCATAGTCCACCATTTGGCAGTATATCCAGAAGTAAAACCGGTTAGACAAAAGCTTTGAAAGATGCATCCTCAAATTGCCTTATTGGTCAAAATGGAGCTCAAAAAGTTGTTGGATGCAGGATTTATCTGACCAATCGATTATCCAGAATGGGTGTCAAATTTGGTACCTGTTTCAAAACCTAATGGAGCCATCAGAATTTGTACGGACTTCAGAGATTTGAACAAGGCATGTCCCAAGGATGATTTCCCACTTCCCAATATTGACATGATAGTAGATATGACAGCAGGGCATGAGATGCTATCACTTATGGACGAATTTTTAGGATACAACCAGATCATGATAGCAAAAGAAGATCAACACAAGATGAATTTCACTTGCCCATGGGGGACCTACTGCTGGAACATGATGCCATTCGGCCTAAATAACGCAGGAGCAACCTATCAAAGGGCCATGACACTAATATTCCATGATATGATTCACAAAACAGTCGAAGACTATGTCGATGACATCCTAGCAAAGTCAAGAAAAAGACAAGATCATATAGCAACCCTAAGTGCTATCTTTGTGAGACTAAGAGGAATAAAAGTTAAGACTAAAATCCCAAGAAGTCGTCTTGACGCCACAATCGGAGTAAGCTGCTAGGACATGAGTGTGTCCATGAGGGGTATTAGGGAGTGGATCGGAAAAAGTGAAAGCAATCCCTGAGATGGAAGCACCAAAGACATTAAAACAACTGAGAAGCCTCCAAGGCAGACTTCAATCCATCTGACGGTTCATAGCACAACTGGCAGACAAGCAGAACCCATATTCACACCTTCTCCTAGGGGTAGTATACAAATGGGATACAAAATCACGAAGAGAGTTAACAAGATCAAAGGAATATCATGACACCTCGTTAATCCCACCCATCCCAAATAAGCCATTGATCTTATATGTGTCAGCAACAGCAGCAGCCCTTGGAGCTCTCTTGGCTCAGTATGATGAAAATAGAGCAGAGAGGGCCATCTACTATATTAGTAAGACAATGGTGGGTCATGAGCTAAACTACTCATTCATCGAGAAGGAATGCCTTACACAATAGTCGAACATCCCAAAAGTTTAGACATTACATGTTGGCACACAAGATCAAGCTCATTTACTAAGAATTATTTATAAATATCTTATCAAAGGCAATGTTAGCGGCGGAATGGAAAAGATGGGTTATATTGAAGTGACAGCCAGTCACGACATTGAGTATGTTAGTAGGAAAGCCATTAAAGGTCAAGTTGTATGGGCAACTGCTTGAAGCACTTATATATTAAAGGCCTCTTGTTTGAGAATTTCCAGGATGAGTCTAATTTTAATCTCAAGCGTTTCCAATCCAGAAACTATGCTTCAAACATATACTCCAACATGGATGGAGGTGGTGTCTTCTTCTAATCCTCCACAAGGGGTTTGCATACGAAATCCTTACAAATTGGCATTTCCTTGCACCAACAACATAGTGGAATACAAGGCTTTGACTATAGGCCTCAAGATAGCAGTGCAATGGAATATCATAGCTCTCAAAGTCTACGGAGATTCTTAGTTGATCATAAATCAAGTCAATAATGAATGCTCAGGACTAAGGATGATAAGCTCCTCCATACAATAGGTGGTGGAGACTCTAAAGGGAATCCTTCATTGACATAACATTTGAAATGATTCAAGAACCAACTTGTGGCAATGAGATCTGATGGCAACAATGTGGGATCCTTCTTTGAATATCCCCTAACAATGTACCAAGATACAAATTTTTGATTGAGTAGCTTCTTGTCCCCACATTCAAGGTACCAGAATTGGAATATGTGTGTGAAATCATTGGTCCTAGCGATCCTTGGTATCATGACATCTATACATATCTTTGAATAGGAGTCTTTTCATTGACCTACCACTCCGAGCCTAAAGCGAGCGTTTATCAAAAAGCATCAGTTGTCATCCCACAGAACATTACCTTACATGCGTAGAAGCATAGAGTGCATGCTGCTGTCTAAATCTTTGAGGAGGCGTGCCGCTCCTAACGAGGGTTAATAGCGGTATGCTCACTTTCGGTGGAATAACCATGGCTAAGAAGCTAGCATTTGGGGTATTACTGGCCCACGATGGAAAGAGAAGCATATGATCATGCTAAAAAATGTTTACAATGTCAGCAGCATGGGGACCTCATCCATGCTCTAGCTCAAGAGCTTCATCCGATCATTACACCATGGCCCTTCTCCCACGTTAAGGAGATTACTTTCGATCTCATTAGCAAGATCCACCCACCTCATCAATGGCCATAAATTCATTATCAACATTACTTCACTAAATGGGTGGAAACCATGCCGCAGCATACATCCTTTGAAACAAATCTCAAAATTTATCTGAACTATCTCATGCAATGGATTAGACATCCACAAACCATTATCTTAGATAATGGGACACTTGCTCAAGAACTGGGAGTTAACTGTGTGAGAAATTCAAATCCGGCATCACTTCTCCACCCCATACTATCCCTAAGGCAATGGCCCGAAGCTGAACAAAACCATCCTTAAAATCCTCAAGAAAATAGTCAATGATCGAGGGTTGTGGTAGCACTTGCTGGCATAATCCCACCCTCACCCGGGCTTATCAGACAACATCTACACACCTTGGCCACCTTTCTCCTTGGTCTATGGATCCCGAGCCCAGTAATCCCCATTGAGATCGAGCTCCATCCCATAGAATATCATTGGAAAATCTCATCATTGATGGGGACTACGAGTGTCAAGATTAAATGGTAGACTCTTGGATGAGAGGCAGCATAGATGCTTTGAATCATCGCAAGTCTATCGTGAACCAGGCCAAAGCTACAACAAGAAGGTCAGTAGGACTTTCCAAGTCCGAGGAGAATTGCCGAAAATCAAAAGAATGTCGAATCCAATGACAAAGGCAAGTTCGAACCTAATTGGTTGGGACCTTTCAGCATGCGTCACAACAAGTTGTCATCGAGGGCATATCAGTTATCAACTTGCGAAGAGGGCTGTAGAGAGCCCATGAATAGCTCCCATCTCAAAAAGTTTTACGCCTAATTCTTCGGGGTGCGACCAAAATCCAAAAATCAGAAAAAAGTCACGAAAAATGGTTACTTCAACGAAAACCTGGCAAACAAGCGTCTTAGTAACAAAAAAAAAAAAGAGAGCAAAAAATCCAAAAAAATCAGAAAAAGGATCAAAAAAATTGTCCTCTAGTGAAAACCACTTCGGTGGCACTTTGGGCAAGTACCTTGGTGAAAACTTGGCAAACAGGTGCCGTGTGTAAATAAACACTATCCATCCACTAGGATCTTTATGGCTTGATCTGCATCATCCATCCATTTCGCTTCCATCATCCATCGCATTCGGGTCTCCATCCATCACTCATCCATTCGCATCCGCACCATAGTTTGGTCCTGTGTTCATATCATGATCCCTCCTAATACTACTCGGCCCATCCTCAAAGTCAGTTTGTCCTGCCTTTATCAGAGTAGTCTATTACAACACGCTGGGGGCATGTTCTCATCGGATCGGATTTGTGTATGTCTAAAAGTCCTCAAAATCAGAAAATTCAAAAACATCAAAACATCAGAAAAGCCAAAAACATCAGAACATCAGCAAATCCAAAAACATTCAAAACATATCAAAATCCAAAAACAGGTCAAAAATTCATTCAAAAAACCAAAAATAGGGTCGTCTTGTCAAACTACGTCATCTCTGAGCTTGAACGTAGGCAAGGTTGATCTTTGATCATCCCCCGAGACATTTAGGTCAGTCCTATAGGAGTCCATCATAATAAACTGGCATCTCATCATGTATATCACCATCTATAAATTGGTCAAGTTGTCAGTCGAACTACATGGTCTCTGCGTGTATAACGTAGGCAAGGCTCATCTGTCGATCAACCCTCGAGACCCCTAGGATAGGTCTTTAGGATAGTATCTTGGTCAAAATCTCAGAAAATCCCAAAAACATTGGAAAATCAAAAATCAAAACATTTGTAACACATCGAAAAATACCAAAAATAGCCTCAAAACATTGCAAAACATCAAAAACATCCAAATATTTGAAAAAATCAATCCATCTCATCTTGCTTGCACCTGCAATAAACATCACTCATAATAAACTGATCATCATCATCAACCTTTGGTAAAACAATTAGAAGCAAGTCTAGTAGCTTAAAAACGTGAAAACCCAAAAACGTCAAGTCTTAAGTCTAAGTCAGTGTATAAGCAAGATTGTTTATCTCTTTGTACCGGTAACACATCATCCAAATAGTCCCATATACATCATTTGATAACATCATGTCCTAGGATGAATCCTTTCTACATAGGGCATTATTTATCAGAAAGAACACTTTGGATAAACGAAATGATGTGCCGCCATCCACTAACATGTCCTAGGATGAATCCTTCCTACAATGGGCATTATCTTTTGGCAATAAGTTTTGGTTATCATCCTTAGAAAACACATCCTTTTTCTGTTAGCGGTATTGAAGAGCATCAGTGTGTTTGTTTACTTGGTTTTATCTATTGACTTATCTTATTTGCTCTCATTCAAAGGACTTCTCGATGATATCCCAAAGCAGAGGATTTAGAGAAATAGGAATGGGGCAACGATCATTATCTTTTGTTTGCTGTGCTTGTTGGACGTCCTTGTAATATAACTTCGGTGAATACTTGCTTTGTTAGGTAGGTATGGAAGAGGTCTAGGACAACTTGTTGACTATTGCATATAAAGGTTTACCTTTCTATGTTTTGGTCTGAGGTGTTTGAAATTTCTGAAGTGCATCCTAGCAAGGTTTCCGTATGTCAGGTGTGAACAAGAATACTCCTATCTGTTTGTAAAGTCAAAGTCCATCACACGAAATACAACGTCATCCTGGTTTCCTATACCTTGATGCATTGTACCACGTGTGTTATCAAACATAAGAAAATTTGGCCCTTTGAAAATCCCAACTCCTCGGCAAGTATCATCATCATCATCATCATCATCTACATTCACATTATCTTGCGTCCTGTTGAAATGACTTCTTCTTTTCTTACTAATCGCGCTAACAAAGTACTATGACAGTTGATCATCATCACCATCACCATCATCAATCCTACATCCACAAATCATTAACATATCGCATACACATCTCATATAAAAAGCATATCATATAGGAAACATACACATTGCATTTTAAATAGATGCAATCATGACACCACATTCCACCCATTACATGGTATCTCATGGCATTACATTAATCACTGCATAAACATTTATCACCATTACATAAATTATCACATAACATGAATGGAAGCATCTCATTCATTAGGCATACATATCATCGCATTAACATATCATTGCATCACATACATCATCATTTAGGATAATAACACCTGCATCTCATACCATCATTTCATTTGCATCATATCACGACCATTGCATCATATCATATTCATCCATAAATTATCTCATATATACAAGCATTTTTTCACATCATTGCGTATACCATAGATCAAAAACCATATATCACATATCGCATTGGCATAAAGTAAATCATCATATAGATAACATCATTGACATCATATCATAGGCTAGCATAATATAGATCTGTTAGTCATAATCATTGCATTAACATCATTAGAAATAAACGCATCCATAAAACATCACTACAAAGCATATAAAAATAAATCATACATGCATAAATAACACATTGCATCGCATCAAAATCAGCTCATATATATACCATATAATCAACTGTCATAGTACAAAAAAAAATCGGATCACTGTATGTGTATGTCAATCGGTACAAAAATGCCCATCGGGGCTATAAAAAATGAGCCCATAAGGCACCAAAAATGTGTATCATCTGAATCATGCCCGATCTCCATGGATGCTACCCTTGCCCCTGTCACCGTGACCCCCTGGTGGTCTCTGATTGGCCTGCTCTGAGTACTCTGGTACCCAGGCTGCTCTAGGCACATGGTCATGATAGGCTCGGCGGTAGTACTCTGCCTCTCGAACGGCCTCCCTGTAAGATCAGACCGACACTATACCCTGGGAGGATGAAGTGGCTATCATGCTCTCTATCTGCTGCCTACGACCCAGCTCTGTAGCTGCCTATAGCTCTGTGACCTGTCACTGCTGTACAACCTGATCTCTCTCTGCTCTGAGCTGCTCTCTCTCAGCCTGTGCCTAGTCCCTCTTAGCTGTCACTGCCTGCACCTGTGCCTGGAGCTGCAAGATCAAGGCATCCCATGCGTCTGCTTGCCCTACTGGCTGTGCCCATGGCTGTATAGGAACCTGATCCTCACCCTCTGCTCGTGGTGGTGGGACTGGCGGATCCTGCTACTGGTCTTGCATGGGGACATCTCCATGATCTGGTGGAACTGGGGGCATCTCTGGTGGATCCCGACGGATCTCGATCCTCGGACCTCACCCTCGCGCTCGCCCTCTACCCCTGCCTCTGATCCTGTGTGCCTCTAGGTCCTCACCTAGAACAGTCAACTGGAGAGGAGGCTTGAACTAGTCTCTATAGGCCTGTGTCATTCCCGGATCTGCCAATCCCTGATCGTAGGCCCAAGGTCGGACCACCAAATGTTGGAAGCTGTCAACCGCCTCTGTGGTAGGAATGCCAGGCCCCCATGACACCTATGTCATGCTGCGTGCAAACACGGCTATGTAGTCGTCATCTGGTCGATCTTCCAGCTCTCCAAACTGACGCTGCATGCACCCTGGCAGGTACCTCTCTATCATATTATGCTCTCGGCCTTGCATGTATCTGTCCTACCGGCAGTAGAAGAGCTGGTCTACATCATCAGCCCATCTAGGCTGACTGAGGTATGGTCTCCAAGTAAATACGAGCATCTCATCTATGACCCACCTCCAGTACGAGATCTCATGCTCTCTAGTGTGTGTGAAGGACATACCACCTTTGTACTATGCCACTAGGGCATCCTCTGCCCCCATCAGAACTGGAACGACCGGTGGATGTAGCACAGAAATGTGCTCCCACGCCCAAACGTGCAAAAGTGTCACCCCAGCTCCCAGTGCTCTGCCATCTGCATAGGCATACTCGTGCAAATCCCTATAGAGTGAGGCCAAAAGAACAGGCCCCCATGCAAATCGAACTAGCCTGTCCCAGACCATCCTCTCCCAGCAGTATCCCCATCTAGGACTAAAGTACCGCCCTCGTTTGTCTGGGGCAACCAAACCAGAAATAATCGCTGTAATCGCCCAGCGGAAGGGAGGTGCTATAACTCTGTACCTCTCCAGCTCGATCTGCCCCTCACAGTTAATGATGTCTTGGGTGGCGAGGACTCGGGTGCAACAAGCGCGTCCCTCCTCCATGTCATAGATCACCTGTCGGCCATGAATGGGCAATCGTAAAATCTAGCAGACGTCCTCTAGTGTGACGGTCGCCTCACCTGTGGGAAGATGAAACGAAGATGTCTTGCTGTGCCATCACTCCACCAGCGTTGATAGCATCCCGAGGTGTGTGCGCACGGGCATCGCGTACGCAATGTGCCATACTCCTGCGGCACCCAGCCGATCCTGATCTCTGTCGCTAAAGTCCTGGAGAACACTCACCAAATCCCGCGACCGGTGCTCCCTCAAATAAAGCTCCCTGGGTCCGTCCTATGGCAAGGAAAGTCAACATGTTGAAAATTTTGAAAAAATCCTAACCTAACGCTCTAAACTTGCATCTAGCGGCACAGATTGTGAAGGCGTCGCCATTTGAGTTTTCTCAAACTTCGACGCTAGACCCAAAATTTCATTAAACTGAGCCGCCGCGGTGCACTTTAGCCCTCAGCATCGCACTTTTCATGAAAAGGGTGCCGCCGCGTCGCACTTTTCCAAATTGGCCCACGAGTCTGAGCTGAGCCCGAGCCCAACGGTGGAGTTTTTAAAATTTTAAATTGCACCGCTGCGGCGCTAAACAACACCCCTGCAGAACAAGATGGCAATTAGTGGTGCACTTTAAGCACTGAGTGGCGCTATAATAGTGCTGCTGGAGGCGAGCTCTCCCTAAAACATGTCATAAATGCGCTAAAATAAAAAAATTAAGCTAAGGTAAGCATCACATACCGGGGCACCGATGCCGGGAGGCCGCTAGTAGGTCCAAACTTCGATTGAAAATGGGGAGAATGCGTTTAAGCCATATCGTTAGGAGGTTAGAGCTCAAATCTCAAGGTTTTGCTGGCGAATTATGTAAATGACTTGAAAGTGACCCTCGATTTGCTTTTAAGCCTTCTAAAAGTGGGTTTTTTGACCCCACTCTGGGCTGTCTGCTGAGGCTTTGGCCCCTCAAACCTATTACCTATCAGTCATTGTATTCTTCTTTCAGTCAGTCAGTCAGTCAGGTGCTTGGCCCGAGTGTATTGTTTCCAAGAGGGCAAAATAGACATCAAAAAATATACTGATTGACATCATGCATCTGATAGAAGTGACTTGCTAACGACTGTTTCCTAAATCATCTCGGTCCCCAGCACAACGAAGAAATCCAAATTCCCCTGCTCGATTAAATTCATCCTCTTGTCTCTTAATTAAATAAAATCATTTTTGTCTAATTAAGTCACTTTCTCTTGTTAATTAAATCAATCCATAAGTCTAATTATCCTATTTAATTAAATAATCAATTTATTTGATTAAAATCTCTAAAGTCTATCCATTAAATTAAATAAAGTAAAACCTTATTTTATTTAATCTAACACAATCCCTTTTAATTAAATAAATCAAAATATTTATTTAATTAGCCTCTTATCATATTCCTCTCTTATCTAATTTAAATAAATCCATAAATCTAAATCAAATAAGTCACATCATCAAAGCTCTATTAAATTAATTAACCCTTGATTAATTTAATCTAATCTCATGTCACATCCTCTAGATAATGCAAGTTGCATATGAAAATGGATTTAATTCATTTATTAAATCCCTATTTTCCCTCACATGGCATCTTTTGGAATATTCTCTCAATTTGAATTCAAAAATTCCAAGTCAACATGTACATTCAACAAGGCATTTAAGATCTCTTACATGTCCTTTGCCTTGAGCCAAGTGGCATTTATTGCATTTTCCCTTCCCTCTTACATGTCATTTCAACAAATTTGAATTTCAAATATTGGCATTTATTGGCACAAACCCCAAATCTTGCACAACCATCATCCATTCATAGCTTGACAAGTGGCACCATATCCTTAGATGGAAGTTAGTCCCACATTGTTCAAATTTAGGCTTTCATCCATCTTGAAATCTTATAAATGAAGAGCTCCTCTCCTCATTTCATCATCCACAATTTGAGTAAAGTTACCATGCTCAAATATCTATCAAGTTTCACACCATTGAGTTCATAGCTAGGTTCTTTGCAGATTTGGCTTGGAGTCTTCATCATTCATCATCAAAAGTGGATCAAAGTTCATCATCAAGTCTACATATCGAAGCTTGCAATCATAGGAATTGGGAAAGGGCCAAATTTCCACATCAAATTGACACCAATTCCCCCATGGGATCAAGAGTTTGCTATTTAAATTAGGATTTCATCTTTGGTTTATCTCTTTTATTGTGTTCTTGCATATTTTCATTCCTAGTTTGAATTGTAAATGGATTCCATGGGGAATCCTTGTTTATACTTGCAATATCTAACTTGAGGTGTTTAATCTCTTTGTTTTGCAGGTACATAGATTTGGGGTTCACAACTAGATATCCCACACAATGTCCATAAACATGAATTCTTGGTAGAGAAACTTCTTGTACGAGCATTCAAGGTACCAGAGTCTGAGTTTGTGTGTGAAATCATTGGTCCCAGTGATCCTTGGTACCATGACCTATACACCTACTTGAAAATAGGAATGCTCCTTGTTGATATCACCCTAAACCTAAAAATAATATTTGTCAAGAAGTCATCCCGCTTCGTTATCTTAGGAGACACCCTATATTGTAGGAGTATCGAAGGAACCTTGTTGTGATGTCTTAACCTTGAGGAAGCTTTGATTGCTTTAACTAAGGTACACGATGGAATTTGTGGATCACATTCGAGTGGTATGACCTTGGCCAATAAACTACTGAGGATTGGGTACTATTGGCCTATGATGAAAAAGGAAGCTCATGACTATGTCCGAAGGTGCTTACAATGTCAACAACATGAAGACCTCATCCATGCACCAACTTAGGAGCTCCAATCGATCATAACACCTTGGCCCTTTTCACAATGGGGGCTTGATCTCATTGGTAAAATCTCACCCACATCATCCAATGGACACAAGTTCATTATCACTACCACTAAGTACTTCACAAAGTGGGTAAAGGCCATTCCAATGACCTACATCATAGGGAAGCAGATTTCCAAGTTCATCCTAAACTACCTCATTTGCCGCTACGGTGTCCCACAAACCCTTATCTCAGATAACGAGACACCTTTCAAAAACTGGGATGTTCAAGAACTATGCCAAAAATTCAATATACAACATCACTTCTCCACCTCATATTACCCCCAGGATAATGGTCAAGCTGAGGCTACGAATAAAACCATCTTGAAAATCCTAAAGAAAACAGTCAATGAAGTTGGTCGTGATTGGCACTTACAGATAAATCCTAGCTTGTGGGCCTACCAAATGCGCATTCGCACACCAACAGGTGCAGCCCTTTCTCCCTGGTCTATGAAACAAAATCAATCCTTCCCATTGAGATTGAGCTCCCATCCTTAAGAATATCATTGCAGAATCTCATTACTGATGAAGAATATCAAGTGTCATGGTTGAACGAGCTAGAACTACTAGATGAGTGAAACATGGATGCTTTGAACCACCTGCAGGTCTACCAAAACTCTCTCAAGTGAAGCTACAATAAGAAGATCAAGAGTTAGACCTTTCAAGTCAGAGAACTCGTATTAAAGGAGAATCAAAAGAATGCACCAAATCTAGAGAACAAGGGAAAGTTTGAACCCAACTGGTTGGGACCCTTCATCATCATAGCGAGCTACAAATTAGGGGCATATTAGTTATCCACACTTGAAGGTGAGCCTCTGTAGGAGCCTTGCAATAGCTCCCATCTCAAAAAGTTTTATTCCTAAGCTTGCAAGGTATAAATCCGAAAAAAAATATAAAAAATATAAAAATCCAAAAAAAATCAAAAAAAGGATTGAAAACAGTAATGAAAAAAAATTGTCCTCTAGTGAAAACCACTTCAGTGGCGCTTTGGTCAAGTACCTTGGTGAAAACTTGTCAATCAGGCATCTTGTATAAATAAGAACTTTCCATCCACCATGATCTCTATAGCTTGTTTTGCATCATTAATCCATCACATTCCATTAATCCTTCTGACACCCATTTGTGTCCGCATAGTAGCTTGATCCTGTGTTTGTATCATGTTCCATCCTATAACTACTTGGCGCATTCCTAAGGTCAGTTTCTCTTGCCTATATCGGAGTAGTCTATCACACCATGCTGGGGGCATGTTCTTATACCTACATTAGATCAGATTTGTGTATATTCTTGAAATCCTCCTTAAAATCAAAAAATCCAAAAACATTCATAAAATCAAAAAATCCAAAAACATTCAGAAAATCAAAAAATCCAAAAATATTCATAAAATAAAAAAAATCCAAAAACATTCAGAAAATTAAAAAATTCAAAAACATTCATAAAATCAGAAAACCCAAAAACATCCAAAACATGTCAAAAATCCAAAAATAGGTCAAAAAGTTAGAAAAAGTTAGAAAATAGAGTTGTCATGTTGAACTACAGGTCTTTGAGTTCTAAACGTAGGAAAGGTTGATCTTCGATCATTCCTTGAGACACCCTAGGTCAGTCCTTTAGGAGTTCGTCATAATAAACTGGCAATCCATTTGTTCATATCTCATCAGCAAATGAGTTTGTGTCAGTCAAACTATGTGGTCTTTGCGTGTATAATGTAGGAAAGGCTAATATTTGATCAACTCCCGAGGCCCCTAGGATAGGTCTTTATGTTAGGATCTTGGTCAAAATATCATAAAACACCAAAACATTGGAAAATTTGAAAATCAAAACATTTGTAAAACATCTCAAAAATACCAAAAACAACCTCAAAACATTTCAAAAATACCAAAAACATTCAAAAAACTCAAAAATAATCCATCTATCCCATCTCGCTTTCACTCGCAATAAACATCCGCTCATAATAAATCATCGTCACTCCCAACCTTTGGTGAAACAATTAGAAAGAAGTATAGCAAATTGAAAATTAAAACTCAAATGTCAAGGTCTCAAGTCAGTAGGTAAACAAGTTGGTCAACTCTTGGAATTAATAGCCCATCATCCGGTTAGTCCCAAAATCATCTGATGACATCATGTCCTAGGATGCATCCTTCCTACAATGGACATCAACATCAAACATCACTGTAGTTTAGTCTTGGCTAAAGGTATGAAGAACATTAGCTTGTTTGTTTACTTGGTCCTTGTCTTGTTGATTTATCTTATTGCGCTCATTCCAATGACCTCTTGATGATGTCTTAACAAAATGATTTAGAGAGAAAGGAATGGGGCATAGATCATTATCTTTTATCAGTTGTGCTTGTTGGATATTCTTGTAATATAACCTTGGCCATGCTTACTTTGTTTGGTATGTAGGGAGGGTGTTTTGGATGTCTTGTTGACCACGTGGGAAGGCTTGCTTTTCTATGTTTTGGTCTGAGATGTTTGAAATATATGAATTGCATCCTAAATAGGGTTTGGTATGACAAGTGTGAAAAAGGATACCCCTATCTGATTTTCAAGACAAAGTCCATCACACTAGGTACAACATCATCCTGGTTCTTTATACCTTGATGCATCGTATCTATGTGTGTTATCAAAAATAAGGTAAGTAAAATTTTTATATCCCCAATCTCTGATAAGAAATCATCATCATCATCATCATTATCGTATTTCAAATTCAAGGGTTGATTTCTCCTTCTTCTATATTTTCCATATACTAATACTAACATGGTATCATAACATTCAAAAACAAAAAAACATCTATATATGCATCCATCCTGCATCCACACAACGTCAACATACTACATATCATTCATATTATACATAATAGGAAACATCAACTATCTCACATTTATTACATTTTTATCAATCATAATATAGATTGGTTATTCTAAGAATCTCATAAACCATACATTTGCACAAAACATTCGTTGCATAATCATATAGGCATCATCACATGTCACATCATCCATACATACATTGCATATGGAAAATATGCTGAAAAATAAGTTAGGCATTACATCACATTACCACCTGAGCATTATTTAAAACATCAAAATTTTCATCATCATATTGCACATTGAAAAGATACTAAAAAAGAAATAGAACATATCATTGCATTGCATTCATAAATACATTTACATCCATCACATAAAATCACATAGATCCATCATACATTGATAATATTGCATCATAAAGCATAGAGCATCATAGTATAAACATTACATGCATCCATCCATTCATATATATATGCATCACATAAAATAAAATAAACATCACATCATATATCAAAAAAGTTGAATGTCATGATACATCATAATTAGTTATATAGTATCGAATGTACAAGAGGCTAGTCAAAAAACTCAGCCAATGAATGTATACACATCATAATAAGGTTGTACAAAAAGTGTGTCCCTATGTACTATCAATATCCTGAGCTACCCTCACTCTGTCTGCCTCCATGATGGTTGTCATGGCTTTGATGGTGAGACCTTGATGGTATCCCTAATGTGCCTGCACAAGGGGTATTGGTGGGAGAAATCTTATTGGGGTGGGAGAAATTTGGATCCCTTCGCTCCTGTGCCATAGCTCTGTAGTACACGACCTTGTAATATGAGGCCTCCTGCATCACTCGGTCGTACATCTCGACCAACACCATGGCCTGCCCCTGTATTTGGTGTGCTGCAACCTCTAGCTACTGCCTCCATCCTGTCTCTATTGCTAGGGCCAGAGTCTTTCCTCATCTAGCACTCCTGCGCCACCTCTTGTTGTGCCTAGCCCTCTCCTAGACTAGTGTCTATATTTGGGCCTGAGCCTGCTAAAGCTATCCTTGTCAAAATCTGAATCTGTGCCTGCAGCACTGCTATCTGACCGTCCCTAGGATAAGGACCCAGTGGTGGTCGTGGGGGTGGCATGTGTGGCTGTTGTGGTGGTTGGACTGGTGGCCTCTATCCTATAGGTGGCACTAATGGCAGGATCTATTCGTCTTGATCTCCACACCCGTCTTGTCTATCCTATAGCTAACCTCCATGCTGTTGTGGAACCTGTCTAATCCTTGGTCCCTTGACCTATCCTCTACCTGGTATTGGCACTACTGGTAATGCCAAATGAATAGGGGCATGAGCCTGCCAATATGCATCATAAGCCTGGGTAGTCCTTGCATCTATAGGACCGTCAAAGTACACCCATGGCATCATGACCAACTATCTAAAATCATCAATCGCCTACTGGGGTGGGATCCTCTAACCCCATACTGCCTCTCTAGACCTGCGAAGAAAGATGGCTCTCTGTGTATCATCAGGTGCATCCTTCACCTCCTTGAACTAGAGAGAAACCCTGTCTAGGAGGTACCGCTCAACCATCTAATGCTCTCGTCCCTGCATGAATTAGGACTGCCGACAGTAGAAAAGATTATCGTTATCATCGTGCCATCTGAGAAAGTGGAGCCAAGGCCTCAACCTAAAGACTATCATCTCATTCAGAACCTGCCTCCAGTGTAGGATGCCTATGATACCTGTGAAGTGGAGGGTAGTCATCCCCCTATATTTGTACGTCGTAGGATCATAGCGGTCAGTTTGGACGTCTGCAATCTATGGCCTCAAAACAATAATGTGCTCGTAGGCCTACACGTGAAGGGTGATGCTCGCTCCAATATTGCGGGCCTCGCTATATACAACCTAGTGCATATCATGATACAAAAAGGCCAGGACGACTGGCCCCCAAGTGTAGACGGTCATGTCCTCCATCATCCGAGACCAAACAACCCCCCATCCAACGCTGCATCCTCGTGCTCGTTGATCGTTAACAAGGAATCCTGAGATCAGTGCGATGATGAACAAATTCAAGTTAGGGGAAATCCCCTCATACTGATGGAGGTCTATCTGGATGTTGTCCCCCTCATATGATTCAATGCCAAACAAAGCAAAAATGGCATAATCGTTGGCCTC
This sequence comes from Sequoia sempervirens, assembly GCA_007258455.2. Classification (NCBI taxonomy): domain Eukaryota; kingdom Viridiplantae; phylum Streptophyta; class Pinopsida; order Cupressales; family Cupressaceae; genus Sequoia; species Sequoia sempervirens. Next base: position 36,648 of record VDFB02335480.1, read on the forward strand.
AACATCATAGATGATGCACTCACCATGAATAGGGATCTGCAAGATCCACCATACATCCTCCAAGGTGATGGTGGCATTACCAATTAGTAGGTGGAATGAAGAGGTCTCGCTCCACCATCGCTCAACAAAATTTTTCATCATTATGAGGTGAGTCCGCACCTCAAGCATCTGTGCAATGTGGCTAAAACCAATCACTTCGAAGAAAAATAGGGCCTAATCCGACAAATTCCTAGCTTGGCGTAGAAACTGACTCCTGTGCTCCTTCAAATGGAACACCGACAGGACCTCCTGCAACCAAAATGCCCATGACGTCAAAAATTCACAAAACAAAAGCTTTTTGAAAAAAAAAAATCCTAAAAAGAAAAGGCGGCGCAACATTTTCAAAAGCGATGCTTTGCATTTTGCAAATGTGACACTGAAATCAAATGCAACACTATCCTGCAGAGGCGAGTTGACATTTATGCACAACGCCAAAATCTCCTAGGGTTGCATGACACAATATTGCAAAGGCGAGTCAACATTTCTTGCATGACTCTGGAACCCTAGAGTGTTGGGCGACGCTCCCCTACAAACATGGGTCGACATCTGCAAAAGCGATGTTGCCCATGACAAAAGCGACACCCTAGAGGGCCACTTTTGGCTGAACTAAAGAGACCCTAATAAATGTGCCAAGAACAAGAAAAATGAGAAATTTTTTGAAAGGCGTACCAGGGGTCTTGCATCCTAAGGCCTCTAGAACTCACGAACTCGATCCATTCAATGTCTGGGAAGCACATGAGCAGCCATTTTTTCAGCACCTTAGAGCAAAATCATCAGAATCTCTAAAGGGCAAGTGAACAAATGATTTGAAAATGACCCTCTTAACCCCTTATATGCAATTTTTTTAGGGTTTTTAGGGTTTTTTAACGCATTTAATCCGTTTTTGCCTAAACAAAGCTCATTTTGATTAATTTTCATTGCTCTGAGCCTAATTTCACATCTTGTGGGCTGTTTTTGCTCCTGAATCATTGTTGACTCTTTTTCACGAGCTCGACCAAATTTTGCAATTTTCGCTGATCTCTTGAGGGGGCAGTGTAGCAACGTAATTCCTTTCGTTGGGGTAGTAGTAAGCCATCCGAAAAAAATAGAATTTTTTTCAATTTTGATCATGGCAGTGTTATTCTTTGAACTGACACAACAAGTGCTTCGCTTCAAAGAGGGGAAAAATGTAGACACTAAAAAATGTTTTGATTGATACTATGCATTCGATTCTGATCAACTAACACCGTTTCTTGTAAAATCACCTCAAATTTATCACTTAATTGAATAGTCAACATTATTTAATTAAAATTAGCAAATTCAACTATTAATCAAATAATTAAATTTATTGATTAATTCACCTTTCTTCTAACTAATTATTCATCATATTTAATTAAATCAAATCATTTAATTAAATCCTCTCTTAATCCTCTCATTTGATTAAAAATCAATGAAATCAAATGTCACATCTGCTAATTCACTCCAATTAATAATTCTGGATTAATTAATCCTAAATTAGCTTTGTAATCATCATTATCATTTCCTCCAGCTTTTAACTCCTCAAGAATTAAATCAACTCATGGTCAACTAACTAGGTTGTATATGAAAATAATTTCAATTAATTATAAATAATTTATCTATTTTCCCTCACCAAGGCATATTTTGAGGAATATTCCTCTCAACAACCTCTCATTCAATTTCCCTCCAAATGTTTTCAAAACCTATCACATCCTCTTACATTTGCAATAAATTCTCTTACAACCTTTCAAATCCTCTTAGATCCTCTCAAATCTCATTCAATTCCTCTTACACCAATTCCAAATTCTCAACCAACAACATTTACTTCTCTTCCATCCTCCTCCACTCACACATTTCCCGAAATGTACTCCACCCTTATCCAATAGAATTGTGACACTTGGCACATTCTCATTGGCTCTTAATTTATCCCACATTCATCAAATCCACTCATTCTTCAACCCTTGGCTTCTATAAATAGATACATCCTTTTCATAATATGGATCCACAACTTCATGCATTACCACTATAGCCATTTGAGTTCATAGCATTCCATCATTTTCATCCATTTTAGCTAGATTATAGCCATTTTTCTTACTTGGAACCACATTCAATCATCAAGCTTATCAAAGGGATTTGGAAAGGGCTTCTTTCCACATCAAAGGAGCACCACTCCCCTTATGGCATTGAGGTTTGGTTAGCTTAGTTTATTTCATATTGTGTTCTTGCTTTATTTTCATGTTTTCAACTTTGTTTCTCCAAGAATTTCATAGGGAGCATTAAATTTGCTTTTCTAACATGTTTGACTCTTGTTAGTTTGTGCAAGTTTTGTGCTCATAGTATTAGACTGGGGAGTTATTGCATTTGGTTGAGTAAAACGATTACATTTCTTTTTCAACTTCTTTCAAATACTATATGACTAGGCCAATGCAAATAGTAATATACTATTGGAATTATCTCACTTGGTGTTCATTAAACTTCTATTCGATGAGTATACCTAGAATTAAAAGGAATCAAAAAATCCTTTGTTTCAAGAAATAGTTATAGATTGAGAAGTAGTTACTAGAAAAGTTGGAACCTGCTTGATATTTTCCTTAGGAAGTTTGAAGTTTCATAATTACAGTGTGTGCGGAAAGAACTGCCGGTTCTTGAGATTCCTGATGTAACTAATTTTAAAGGAATAGTTACGAAACTTAAAGTGCTAGAGATATTTTAAATATGCAATCTACATTAAAAGGATCTTTTTACTGTTCTGGGAGACTCTTTAAGGGCTGTGGATGTAGTGATTAGGTCTTTTGGGTTTGATTTTCAGTCTGTCCATGAGATTGGGATGATGAACATAAGTTTTGCATTTCTGATTTTCTGTTGTAGATTCTCACTATCTTTGTGCAGTGATTTTGAATGAAATATTAATATTTGTGAATGAGTCTTTGAGCTTTGAAAAGCATTTGAATGTTCTTTCTTGTGAGAATGTTTCATTCTTTGATGTTTTGTTTATTTCTCTACAATAAATGTTGGAATTGTATTGAGTCATCTTAGCAAGCTTCTTACAATCTGATCTTTGAGTCATGATGTCGATTATTTTCCAGTTTAAGTTTCAACAGTAGTTAGTTTAAGCATTACTCTTTGCACTTGTGCCATGGCTATGAACAAGTGTTAGTTCGTCTTTCCTGATTTCTGGTTAAAAGCATATCCCCAAATTTATATATATTTGAAAAATATAAAATTATATCAAAATAGGGAGTTGTACCTCAACCAAAATTCAGAGGAAGATTATCAATCCAATGATAATCTCTCCAATTGTTGTGAGTTGATTTTGTCCTACTTGGGCATTATAGAGTCAATTGTGTTCATTTTTATAAAGGACAAATCTATTCACTAACAGGTCTAAGTCATTGAATTATGTTGATTTGATGCCTTCCATCATTGATGTAAAACCTTCTAATATGGAAGTGGAAAATTTAGAGCAAGTATGGTAAGGTACCATGATAGAGGAGTATAATTGGATAGCTATGTTTGGGAGATTGTGCTAAGATTGTATAGATTTTCTTATTGATTCCAAGTAGTTATACAAGGTGAAGCATGCAATAGATGAAATAAATAATTATAAATCTAGATTCATTGTATGAGAGCTTTCTAGAGAGAGGGAATTAATGATGATGAGACCTTTTATCTAATTGCAAGATACACTTCCATCAAATCACTTTTGTCCCTTGCATCTTATTTTTGTTGGTCTTTATATTAGATGGATGTTTAAAGATTTTTTTTTGAATTGTAATTTTGAGGGAACATGTAATAAATCATCCTAGAGGATTTGAGGTGCATAGGCAATAGACCCATGTATGTAGATTGAACAAGGCATCGTGTGTGCTTAAGCAAGAATTGTGTGCTTGGTTGTAATAATTTAATGACTACTTGTTAAATTTGGTCTTCAACACAATTATTATAGATATTAATCTTTACTATCTATTTGATAAATTTGATCTTTTAGTTTTAGTGTTGTATGTGGATGACTTGATCCTTATAGGTAGTAGTGAGAAAATCATAGCATGATGTTATGAGGAATTGACCTTGGAGTTTGATTAGAAGGATATTAGCCTTATTCACTATTTTATGGTCTTGAGGTGTGATAGGGTACAAGAGAAGTCTTCCTAAATCAAGGGAAGTATACAATAGACATTCTAAATAAATTTTAAATGATGGATTGTAAGCCCTTTACTACTCCAATGATTTCAAATAGGATGCTAACTATAAATTTAGAAATATAATTGGAGTATTCTTTTGTGTACACTTAAATTTGATAGGTTGACTCATGTATTAGGTGAATGCTTGACCTAATATTTTCTTTGTAACTTGAATACATTAAGCCAATTCATGATTGATAAAAGGAAAAATTACTAGAATATTACAAAGCATGTGCTAGGATATGTGAAGGGAATAATTTGTTATGGGTTAAGGTATGTTAAAGATGAAGAGTTAATGTTGTATGGATTTTTGAATTTTTACTAGGAAAGTAATGCTAGTGCTAGGAAGATCACACCAATTTTTTTTCCAACTTGAGGCTAGGTGTGATACTCTAGTTCAATATGAAGGACGTAGTACTAGTAGTTGAATTTAGTAGATACATAATACATGGCATTCTCTTTTGCTAGTTGTGAATCTATTTTTCTTCACAAATTTATTGAAACAAATACCAATCAAATATTGGAGCTACCAATAGTGTATTGTGACAATTAGACTTGTATCAATCTCTTTGAAAATCCAATGTTTCATGATTGCTCCAAGAATATAGACCTTCAATATGTTTTCCTCAAAGGAAGAGTTCTAAAGGGAGCAATAGTTCTTCAATATGTTATCCTTGAATGACTAGGTTGAAGATATTTTGAAAAATCCCTTGGTGAAAGGGAAGTTTCAAATATTGACAAACTTGAGTTTGATAGAAAACATAGTCTCAAAAAAGAGAGAGTAATGAGAGATATTGGCCCATCCCTCCCTTGGAAGTTTTATGACTCATTGTGGGTGGAACTCTCTGATGGAAGTAATGAGTAAGGGATTTCCAATTATAGCTTCACCTATGTAGTTTGATTAGTATCATAATGCAAGTTTAATTGTAGAGGAACTAAAGGTATGAGTTGAAGTTGGGTGAGGAAATGATGGAGCATTCCAAAGGGAGGAGATTTGTAAATCTGTGAGGATAATTATGGGGGATGAAGGGAGAGACATGAGAGCCAAGACAAGTGAAATTGGCCAAATTTTTAAGGACAATATATTGAAGGACATAGGATCTCAAGATGAGTGTATAACTCAATCTATGAAGCTCTTGCACCTCCTCAAGGACAATGTAAGGCTTAGAAAAGGAAAGGAAATCAAACATTAAGTATTTGTTGATAATAAGGTAGACAAGTTCTCCATGTCATGTATTAGCATTCTCCCTAGATTAAGAGTAATGTACTTCATATTTATCTCCTAAGATAGTTCAACACCAGCACCTTATGTGTGCTCAAACTAAATAACTTTCACGATAGGATTCCAATCCATTGATTTATATTAAATATATGTTTTTGTTATTTGAAGAGTTAAAGAATAAAAAGGGCTTGGATACATGGAAGGGAGTAATAGTGCTTCAATCTTTTAAAAAGGAAGTAATGAATTGGTCTTGAGGTTTATTTTAGTTCATTTTTTTTAAAAATACGTTAATATCTCTAGATGAGGGTGTGGATTTAGTACCATCAAACCTATAAACTATTTTGGGACTTCTCAAGATAATATAATCAACAAAATTTAGCAAGTTATTTATTCAATGACATTTATTCTCAATAAATTTTGTTCTATAATAATAATCATGTTTTATATAAGATTTTAAGAGTTTAAGGAATTTAATTATACTATAACTCTTATATATATATATATAATAGTATACATGTGCAATAGTAATAGACAAAACAACTTTGAAATTGATGCTAAATGCATAGTAGTTTTGTAACACTTTATAAATTTGTTCATATTATAAGCCAAGATGTATTAAAAAATGACTTATTTTAAAGCTAACCAAGAGAGAATATTTTACAATTAATAGTTCCATGTTAGTAGTAAGGTCCTAATTTTATGGTGTTCATATTAGTAAATACTTTAGGAGCATATAATTTTATATAGTAGACGATTACTAAAAAATGATTAGTAGGAAAATAATTTTGAAGTTAGGCCTCAAAGAAAATCTCCTTGATATAAAAAAATCCCCATATGTGAAAATAGTTTTCCAACTTCACAAAAAAACATGACTAGATTCCACATAATTCTAAATTGTATCCATGATGGCTTCATGTAGATGGACAAATCTTACCACATTACAAAAGATGCAATTCATGTGCCACATGATTATGCAACAAGGGTGAATTAACCTTGAAGAAGAAGGTGAAGGGTAAATACAATGATCAATGATTGCTAGTTAAATCACTACTCGCTTCCTTCATTGTCAATGTTGGAGACTACATGTAAGTAATTGTTTCTTCTATTTTCTAAACCATTGGGGGAGTTACACTGTGATTAAATCTTAGCCCATGATTTTGACTCATCCAACCTAAATAATAGGTGTGTTGATGCTCTTTCATTCAAACTTGGCCCATGCTTCATTTGACCATTTATAGAGGAGTATAATTAGATAGCTATGTTGGGGAGATTGTGCTAAGATTGTATGGATATTTTTATTGATTCCAAGTATCTATAAAAGGTGAAGAATGCAATAGATGAAATAAATAATTATAAATCTAGATTCATTTCATGAGGGCTCTCTTAGAGATAGGGATTTAGTTATGATGAGACCTTTGCTCCAATTATAAGACACACTTCTATCAGAGAAATTTTGTCCCTTGCATCTTATTTTTGTTGGTCTTTATATCAGATGTATGTAAAGAAAACTTTTCGAATGGTAATATTGAGGGAAAAAGTATATAAATCATCCTATAGGATTTGAGGTGCATAGGAAAGAGACCCATGTATGTATATTGAACAAGGCATTGTGTGTGCTTGGTTCTAATAAATTAATGAGTACTTGTTAAATTTTTTCCAACACAATTATTGTAGATATTAATCTTTACTATCTATTTGATAAATATGATCTTTTAGTTTTAGTGTTGTATGTGGATGAATTGATCCTTATAGGTAGTAGTGAGAAACTCATAGCAAGATGTTATGAGGAATTGACCTTGGATTTTGATTAGAAGGATAATAGCCTTCTTCACTATTTTATAGTCTTGAGGTGTGATAGGGTACAAGAGTTTAGACTTCCTAAATCAAGGGAAGTATATAATAGATATTCTAAATAAATTTTAAATGATGGATTGTAAGCCCTTTACTTGTTGACAATAATTTCTCCACTTCCTTCTAAATTAGGGTTCAAGTAAAGAATTCACTGATTGTTGCTTTTTTCAAAAAAGGTTTTGTTCCAAGTCTCAACAAGATTGTATGAGTGATCACTAAAGTGCCATATATTTTCAATTCTTCATATCCCCAAAATATTATTTCTCTATATTACTTCAAGGAATTTATTTTATAATCTCATTTCTTAGCTCAGGTGTGCACATTATTTCAATGGACACTTCACTCTCGTCATTTTCATCTTTCAGGTTGTGTAAGTCATATTTACCTCCTAAATTTGGATTATTTTTTCTCTTTTTGGCTGCATCTTCTCGATCAAATATTCTTTCCAATGGCACCATCCATTTGGGAATGGTATTGGTCTTCAGATTGATAATACCATCATCAATTATTTCAAAGGGATCCCTATCATCCTCATCAACAATCTTGTTTTCAAATATTCTAGTATTTTTAATGAATTCCAAAATATGTGTCTCATCTTCAAATACTTGGAAGTGGGTGATATTTTTTGGGATATCAAGTGTTCATACTGATTGTCTTAAAAAATTCTTTAACTTGGAAGTTGGAACCTATCATAGGTTCTAAATTTCTTGCAACCACCACCAATGAATTAGAAATTTGGTTTTTTCTCCTAGGTATTGAACAAATATTGAAGGCATCAAAGTCTTCAAACAAGTCCTAAAGATAATTTTTATAGGCTTCCAACCTCTTGTCATGAAACATGTGATTTTCAAATATATTGTTCTAATAAAATATTCTAGTCAAAACAATGTAACTTGGTGTTTTCATTTTTTTTTGGGATAATTTAGGTGTGTTTGTGATTGATGCACATAGGGTTGCTTGATACCTTTATATATAAATAATAGATTAATAACAGGTAGTTGGGTACATGGAAATGATAGTTGGGGCCTTAGGGGAAGATACTAACAACTACCTATATTAATATCATATACATAGCCATGATGACTTCACTTTGCCTGACTATCAAGTTACTTTATACATTCTATTATCTACATTGAAATTGAAATTTTTGTTATAGAGATAGAAGGGAATCACTCAAGCCCAATTGGCCTTGATTTTGATTCAAATTTAGTTATGAAAATATTTTATGATATATTTTTTATTTTAGTAAAGAAAAATATTCTTTTTTAGGTTGAATATTACTATTAGCTTTATTAAGATAAAAATAGTACAATATTCATAAAAAGGGAGGGTGGTAGAGAGGCACACCCACAAAGTCTAAATGGAAAAAGTCCAAATCAAAGATGAAATAATGAGCAAAGGGCTAAGCCAACCCAAAGCCTAAATAGCTAGTACAAATCTAGAAGGAAGGGGATCTTTATCATCTAGTTTTCCCTAGACATTAGCCCCCAACCAGTAAGAGTGCCTTCTTCTTCTTTAGGAGGGTTGTTCATGGGTTGTTAAGCATGGGATGGAGAGGTAGCCAAATCCAACCAAGGGAACTTGCCTAATTTAGCACCACCTCTTCTCCCATGAAAACAAGTAGAGGGAAAGGAGTTGTATTACTAGGAGCCTAATGTTGAGAGCCATGGTGAGCATGAGAGTTGGCTATGATCAAGGTTGGCTATGCCCATGCTAAGGAGATATATGTGATGACTCTTCTCCTACATTGTGCAACAAAAAAGTAAAATTTGAACATGCTTAGATGTGTGAAGCCCTATGTAAATGATACCGAGATGTGATAATGGAGATCTAAGACCTCCTAAATGCTTATGATACTCTAATTTGTGTGTGTTTCTCTTGAATACTTAGTTAAACATGATATTAT